>JACGTJ010010030.1:0-11963 GCA_014858695.1 Chrysomya rufifacies | reverse complement strand
GTTCAGTTCTAGTTCAGTTCTAGTTCCGTTCCAAGATGTTCTGAGAACACCTAAAAGTAAAACATTGAAATTTATCATTGTGGCCATAATATAGTTACTATATACTTAATTTTTTCTTAGTCAAGATCACCAGTGAAAAAAAAATATTTTATTTTAAATTTTCTTGCTTACTAGGTTACTTTCAAAATACACATTTATGCAATTGTTTATTTTAAAGCATTTTTTTTCATAAAAAACTATCGTAAAGTAGTGGTGTATGGAATTGAATTTCACAATTGTTAATGACTATTTAAGCATAAATTTTAACAAATAAATTAAACTGCATGTTCTGTTTTATAATAAGCACATTTTTAAACTAAATTTGACAAAACCTATTAGGTTTCAAATTCAAAATAAAATATAAATTGTGAAGGAAAATTTAAATGTTTTCAAAATTCTTTTAGTATTAATTATAAATAGATGATTGAATTTGATTAATACATTTTTTTTCATTTAAAGTATTAAATTAAAATTTTGATGAGCCTGTAAACGGTTTTATGCCAGCTTTATACTTTTGTAAAATTTCTAAAAACTTATAATATTGTTTTTTAAGTTCACTTAAATATCTTTTTTTTTTGAATGTAAATAATTGTTGTTTATTTAATTATATTATGAATTCAATCTTTAGTTTAGCTAATCATAATACTTTTATTCAAATTTAAATTAAAATAACGTTATTTTGTTAATAGCTGGCAACATTTCAAAATTCAATCACAATATAGTCACAAAAACAAAGGCATTAACACTATTGTGATTTATAGTTACCGCGGTGTTGCCATAAACAAATATTTAATAAATTTCAGTTCCACTCATTTCCATAACGACAACAACGTGATTATCTATTTATTTGCCTTAAATAAGAAATCTTTCTGTGTACAAAAAGAATATAAACAAATAATATTACAAAATATTCAGAATTTTTTACATTTTTATGTAAAGATATTATTAGGGAAGTATTTCAATATTTGCAAAATTTTAAGAATAATTTACTTTTACAAAAAGTTATTTTTAGAATTCTTACTTTACACCATAATTGGAGTTTCAACATGCAGTTTATGTACTACACTGTCATATCCCTATACAAAATGTTACATGTAAAACATTAAGGTTGACTCTGCCGGCTTGATGTAAACTATTGATAAGGTAATGTATTACTTAAGTAGAAAAAAATTGGAGTTTGAATAATTCATCATAACAATAAAACTTGACAAAGAAAATAAAATAGTCTATTTTTAATGATCGAATTTAATTAAGAAATATCCAACAATCTAATTACCGCGAAGAGTATAAGAAATTAGACAATATAAAATGCAATAAATAAAATTAAAATTACTGATAAAGTTTAACTAAACGATTTTTTTATTATTTTCAATATTTGTAGTTAAGTTGGTTTTCCGATTTTGTTCTAATCAAATCCTGTTGAAGTATTTGATCTTGTATATATATCCATAAAACAGTTCAATCGTGGAAACGTAAACGTCTCAGAAATCTGAATATGTTTTATTTAATTTAAAAAATTTGGCCAACATATAGTTCATATGTATATACAGAAAAACGAAATTTAGAAAAAATTTTGATAAGTTATTAATATTGAAAATCCAATTACGCTACAAAAATGTACATGAAAACTATACATATCTAAATACTTTATATTACATTATGTAGATTTGAAGCCAGTAAAAAGAAATCGTCTTAAACTTTTCGCAAACTATACCCCAAAATGTGGCATAAAAATGCACTAAAAACATATGCTTAAACATGCTGTTATGATTAAAATATGCATTAACAAGATAGTGTCAAAATGCTTCAATTCTTGTGAAACGTACCAGAATATTACTCGCGATTTAATAAAACATTTCATAAAAATTTTCATTTGCAGATTTTTGATTTTCCTATTGTAAAACTTTACATCAACAAATATTTAAGAATCGAAAAAAAGTTTCCGCGAGTTCTCAGCTTAAACCAATCTGAGCGAATATAATAAATTATTTGAGATTTTATTTTAAGCGAATATGATCGCTATATGATCGCACAAATTATTTTACAACTACGAAATTTAAAATTACTCTAAAATTACTAGATTGTAACTAAGTATTTTAACTTCTTAAATCTATTGTAGGGTATAAAAAATAATACATATTTTTTTAATAACAAATATAATCAAGCTATTTTCATGTAGAACATATGAAGATACATTTTTCATGCCAACACAAACTATTGTTAGCAAAGACATTATCCTATTTATTTTAGACTCTATAAATATTTAGTACGGACGTGAATCATGGTAGTAAAGTCACCAACCATTTATTGATAAAGCCCACGTATTTTCGTGTTTGCTACAATTACAACATTCAATGTTTTGAGAAGGTTTCTATTTAAATTTTTTATTTTATAAATACTGAATTAAGATTTCTGGGTGATAACCGATATTTACTCCATTATGGTTTCTTGTAACAGCTGTGATATTTGCTGCAGAAAGAACCGCCAAGTAAAATAATACATATTTTGCAATAGATTATAAGATATCTAAATATATAAGATATACAAAAATGTTCATTGTAGAATAAATTTGAAATTTTTGTTTCATAAATCTGCCAACGATTAAATGGAAGTTTCGAGTATTCCTATAATCGTGTTGCAAATCCTAGTAGTCCCAACTGTAATTTATTATAAGAATGAACAATTATATCAAAATATATTTCATTTGTAGAAATCCTCGAGAAATTGCCTCCGTTCCACAACTAATTTGAAAATAGTCTAAACTTGTTATATTTTGATACTGTAACTAATGATTTTTGTTCAAAATTGTTATATGGAAGTTTAACTTTGCCTGCACCCCATTCTGTAGAACACAGTTTTAGAACTTATTCCTTAAACAATAATTTTTTCAGAATAAATTCCCATAGAAATCCCCGCTTAAAAAATTTACGTTTTTTACTAAAATTTTAAATATAATGTTCTGTTTTAGTTTAAATATAAAGATTATGTTTGATTTTTTGAAATGTCACATATTTTGACAAAATCTAATTTTAATCTTCAATTTTTACATAATCACATACAAATGTAATATAAGAATGCTTCAAGTATTTTTGAATAACTATAACACGTGTGAAATTTGCAATCGATTTGTTCATCCCTTTCTGAAACGATATTCCTCAGTATTAGGGGTTAAAATTCTAAACGTGGCAACTTTGATAATGAAAAAATTTGTTCAATTTTGAGAACGTCTTTAGAATTAAGACGTTTCCGAAACTAGCTGTCACAGTAGTAGTTTCAATCTGAGTAATGTTTTTACTTATTTGTTTATTTATTTATTTAGATTTTTTCTATATTTTAACATATAAAAAAAAACTTTAATGAGAATCTAAAAAAAAAAATAATGTTAACAATAAATACTGAAATAATTTGTCGAACCTATTATTTTTTCTGACACAGTATAAAAAAATCGACTTAGAGCTGGGCGAGCAATCTCAGTTTTTTTACAAAATAACCAAAATCTTCAATATTTAAAAAAGGAAATATTGAAGAAATTCTTATATTTTAATTTTACATTATGTAAAATTTTTGTATTTCCAACCTGCTTCTCATGATGTTCTAAACTTTTAACATTGTATGTTTTCCATTTCACATTTATCACATACTTCTCAAAATCTGTGATAAATGTTATTAAAGTTTGTGAACCTTAATTTGTTTAATTTACTCATTTCCAATACATCGCCTTAAGACATTTTCTTTAATATCTATCCTGCTTTCTAGATCGACTCCGAAGACGCAGAGAATATGTTGAGATCTTAGACGATTTGATACTTAGACATAGTACACACGGAATGTCAAACCCAATATCCCCCACCCTCGTCATCTTTTTTCGTTTTAGTATATATTGCATAAAATTTGTTAACTATAATAAATTAATATTTATTAGCAGTTTATGTTTTTTAATAAAACATTTGTTAGCCATAACACCCGCATGTTTGTATTTAAGATATACATAAATACAAGCTCGACTTTACAACCAATAATTGAAATCTTTTGATTATACACAATTATTTATTTTCACTTGATGCAATTTACCGTTAAATTTAATTATATTCAACGGTTACGTCAAATTGTAAATCATAATATTTGAAATCAATAAACAAAATTTAAATCAGTTTTTGTGAACTATAACAACCTTGAAATAAATTAGAGTTAAGTTGTTCTATTATTTTAACATCTAAAGCTGTAAAAATTCTTTTCTTTTTTAAAAAAAAAAAAAGGAAATTTCTATTATCTATTATCTAAATATTAAGCAAATATTTTAGATTTGTATTAAGATATTCAATAATGCTAATTACCTTGCTGAAAGTATGAATACATTTTGGGAATATTAAATATTATATAATATTTAAGAAGCTGGTTAATGTTTTTGGAAAAGCAAAACTAACTACTACCACAAAATTTAGTTTAAATATTATTTGTTTATTGTACATCAAGAATCATAAAAATAAAGTGTAAATACGAAATATGATTGCAACAATACGTAACAAAATATTCATCAAACATATGCGACATTCTCCACATATTTTTCAACGTCATAAATATTATAATCGTACTCAATGCGCCATCGATTTTTTTGTTATTCCAAATCCAGTATTAATTGAATATATATCAAAACAAGAACTTAAGTTGTAAGAATGAAATTACCATCATACCAAACACTGACGTCAATAGTGAGATTTTGTTTTGGCTAAAAGTCTACGACTTTTACAAGCAGACCTCAAAAGTTATAACGGATTTTTAAATTTGAATATTCATAGATAAATTCTTTACTATCTGCATCGTTGTGTTTCGCTTGTCAACCCTTTTATTTTCTAAAACTTAAAAGTGTTGAAAAATATAGAAAAAAAAAACAACAAAAAAATAAAAAAAATAAACATAATAACGATCGCTAAAATAAATTCTTTGCCTATATTTTCTCCTACAAAAAAGTTCTTCTCATAACATGAAATTTGTGTCTTCCTCTAAACTTTCACGAATATTCATTTTCAATATTAAAGACTTGGAAACATTAAAAAAAAAATAAATAAAACTACAAAACTCTACTGAGTATTCATATTAAAGTGAATTTATATTTCGAAACCTTAACTCGAACAGAAAAAAAAATGAAAAAAAAATATAAAATAGCACTAAAACAACAACAACGACAGCTAAACGAGCACAAAATAATACAAATGGATGAAAAAAAAAATTATACTCTATACACACTTACAGAAATAAATATACACAGATACACAAATACACAAACATACTACTACATTATGGCATACATACAAACATTATATAGAAAATAAAAGAAAAAATGAAATAAACACAAAATTACTGCCAGCCAACGTCGTCGAAAGAAACTACGAAATACAAACAATCCCATAACATTTACACTTAGTCACATAAATATTTATATGCTCTATAGATTTTAAGTTTTTTTTTCAATGCAACTCAAAATTTCTAACAAAGAATAAACTTAACTCTAGATCCAGTTTATCTAAAGTTATTAGGATTTAGTTAAATAAGTTAACGGTCTAAATAGAAAATCTAAATTTTATTTCTCCAACAATTGTTTGGTAGAAATTCTAAGTTTTGTTTAATTCTTAAAGAAAGAATTCATTGTTGATAAAGAATTCGAGTGAAAAAAGTCTAAGCATATAAGAAAAATGTAAAAAATTATTTATAAAAATAATATGAATACTTTTTTGCCTAAGTATACCTAACTTACAGTCAAGGCACAATATTAAACCAACAACCAACCAACCATCCATCCATCCATCCGTCCATATAGTCATAGTACTAACATTAGGGTTGTATAAGGGAGGGCAACGCTACTACGGTACGATACGAGCACACAAGTTAAAGCATATAACTGAAAAACAAAAAATATTATAAGACCATGTACACAATATTATACTCTATACACATTCATTTTTAAATTCAAATAAACATACAGACATTGAGATAGATATTTACACAAATTCATACGTAAATACCTAAAAATGTATGTAGCTATATTTGTGTGTATGTTGAAAATTTAAACGAACGAACAAACGAACTGAGCTAAACTGAAGTGAACTGAATATAACCGAGAATCTACAATACCCATAACAACAACAGCCAGCAACTATTGTACAACGATGACGACGAACTAAGCAAACAAATAGTCGATCAAAACCGATTATAATATCTACTCTACACAAGTTTTATGTATGCTAACATACTTGGCTACATATATACAGCTGATAATGAGGGTTTCAAGGTCCATCATAAGGAATCTTCTATGTTGGGAATCTATATTAAATTTTAGAAATCCAAATGATTTTAATATTATTCAAATTTTGAATTTGAACGTAATATATATTTTCATAAATTTTCAAAACATTTCATTTTAACTCTTTATAAAAAACGATGTAACATTTTATATCATTTGATTATCTTTACAATTCGTGTTGTTTCTATTTTTCGTATTGATTTATCTTAAATTATCTCATATGTAGATTTAGATAACTCTTTTTAGAACGTGGAATTTCTATAAAGAGTTTTAGATGGAAATTTGAGTAAATTAAATTTCTCTTAAATCGCAGAACTAGATTAGAGACACTTATGGTTTCCTTGAAAAGCAATCTGGATTTTTGTTTCCCGAAAAAAACTTTAAAATAAAACATCATAAAAAGACATCACTTGAAATTTATTTGATCGATTCTTAAATATATATTTTCCCCCTAAAATTTGCCTATTAAACATATATTTTTGTAATAAGTAGAACCAAATACCAATTTAGTTCTTTGAATTTAACAAATTTTGTTTAAAAAAGAATTCGAACTATTGTCTTTAACTTTAAAAACCCATCTACCACATTGTGGTGTAGGGTACAGAAAAAAAAAATCCCAAATAAAAAATATATATAAAAACTCTGAAAACAACATAAGCCAACAAAAGAAAAAAATGTAATAAAAGCAGCTCTACATTGAGTAAAGCTATAATACAACCAACGACAACGAACGAACGAAAATTATAACGCAGTTTCGACCAGAGTTACCATCACCTCATCATTAAATACAATTATAAAAATATAACAACGACTGATAATAAAATTTAAATTGAACGCAAACAAAAAACAACACTTTAGCATGATTCTAAACGAAAAACAAATTGCTGACTATGACTAACAAGTCATAAACTTGATTGTCAGCAATTGTTTTCACATTATGCAATCGAAACGATTTTTATATTTTAAAATCAAATATAGAAAAATTATTTAATTTTTTTTTTTTTTTCAAAGATTCTGAAATAAATTAATATTCATATATAATTATTTGAGTTAAGAATTGAAACAGTTTTGACAATAAAGTTTTTAAATAAAAAATAACATTAAAAAAATTTCAAATTTATTCTTATTTAATTAGGATAATTTTACAAAAATAGTGTTTATTTTTGTAAATTTTTACATTATTTAATAAATACTTAGAATTGCTCTGATTTAAACAGATATGGATTTAATAATTTCTTAATAAGTTTCAAAATTATTGAAATATAAAAACTGTTATGCAATTGGATAAATTCTTTACATTCATTTAAATAGAGGCAACCCTGTAACTTTAACAACATTGAAAGTATGAAAAAATAATATGAACGACACTGAAGGAAGAAACGAAATAAGTTAACTTGCAAAAGCAACCATTTATCCATCCATTCATTGCTATATGTAAGCTAACGAACGTACGTACGTCAGCCGGCCGACCCCAGTTTTACAGATAGAGAACGTCGGTCACATCAACCAAGTAAGCCAACGAGGCAGCTATGCCAGCCAAGCAAACAACTTACGGAGCAATGTACAAACGAGCGCATTAATGTTAAATTTTTTCCATTATTTTTCTTTCTTATTTTTTTTCTATACTATTTTTATATATTTTTTGTAATCAGAATAAAATGAAAACTCACTTAAGTTGGCACAGTGGTTCGGAAATATTTGAAAATGTTGTTTAGTTGTTAATACTAGGAAAATACGAGAAATATTTTAATCCTTTCCAAAATGTTCCTACGAATATTAATTAGCTTTGAAGTCGCCCTTCAAATTAGTACATATAAATCTGACTCCCTAAACAGTCTATAATATACTGTTACCTCTTCTATTTACTTTGAATTTTAATTTCCCTGATATAAAGATTTGATTGGTAAACTGAATCTAATGTTATGTTCTTTGTTTAGTTGTGACATGTATAATTCTGATATGATGTTTTCGGCACAAACGATGTTTATCCCAATTGGAAAACATCATCATGACCCAAAGGGGCTTCCCTGAGAAGTATAGACCATTCTGGTCTGTTCAGACTTTTCTGTCTCCTCCATATTAGTGCTGGTCGTCCCCTTCCAAGTGCTTTCGATGCTTGCAATGTCAAATAAATCTTTTCTTAGCATATGCCCAATTTATATTATAGGTAATCGATTACAATCTACAATCTGGTGACAAACTCTTGTAAGACATTAGAGCCGCGTGGCCCTAAAATCTAACTCTTATAACCGTATAACATTAAGGACTTTATTAATTTATAAATTTTTACGTTAAATGGAAGAGTTGTTGATCGCTATACAACACTGAGACGCACCAATGCCTGACATGCTGCCTTCAAAACGATTAGTGATGTCCTCGTCAGATCTACACACGATTTACTCAAACGAAGTCCAGCATATTCCGGACCGCGTGTTAAGTTTTAGTTATTCTAAGTGCAAAAATCTTATAAACCAATTACCGCTTTCGATAAGGCCACGTTTATTTGAGATCTTCTGTTCCCCAAGTAGAATTTCAGGGTTTCAAAATTTCCCTATCAATGCATATCAACGAACACCTCGTGTTCTACTTTCACATGAATTCTTAGTTGATTGGTATTCAACATTCAAAAACTTTGCATATTGATCCGCACATAGATCCAGTTTTGCATCTATACTCGTTGTATCATCCTTCTTCTGATCGAATTATAAAGATCACCATTGCGATTAGAGTCCGCAGCCCATTACATGGGCTATAGCGCTGTGCTTAACCGATTGTGTGCACTTCTATTGAGAAGTACAAAAATATTTTCAGATTTGGTTCAGATTAACAGCTTAATATGTAGCTTGCTTTTGTAAGAATACAATACGATGGCATAAAAAATGGATTTTTATATAACTGCAGTATCTATAAAATCAGTACTTTTGCCTAGTAATCGGTAAAGTTCTTAAATAATTTTAGGTTTTAATATTGACAAAATACCGTTCATGTATTTATTTACACGAACACTGTGCCTTAAAGTATAATATCGTAACTTAACTAAACGTAAATGTCAAGACAGACCAGAATAAGAAGTAGAAGAAGCAGCAGTAGAATAGAACAAAAAAAATAATAATAATGTAAGTAAGAAGAAGGAATATAAATAAAAATATACGAATGAGTACAACACTGTAATATTCCCCCCAAAGAAAATTTTATTATTATATTGCTCGAATGTTAAAAGAAGGAAATACCATTCCATACCAAACAGAACACATATTTTATGGAGCCGACCAAACAGTCAACCAACCATCCATTCAACCTAAGCACAAGTATACGGCAATATGCCAGAAGTAGAGGAAGAAGGGACTTTCTTACATTCATTTCATTTTTTTCCATACTAAAATTTTATTTTAAAACCAGCAGTGTTCAGCAACGACTACGACGGCAACAACGATGATGGCTGACGGGTAGAAATCGAGAAAACAACACACATTGTGGCACTGGCAGCGATGGAAAAATTGATATAATTTACATATTTTTTTATTTTTTTAATTTTTATCTAGGTTTATTTTTTAATTAAAAATTTGGATTTTTTTTTAATTCAAATTAGGTTCTAAAACTTAGAATTAATTCTGATATTTAGAATTAATTCTGAAGTAATCGTTTCAAAATTTGTTTTCTACAAAATTTATTGAATTTATTGAAATATATGAATTTTAAGATATATAACTATCTTAACTTGATAAATATATTTTATAGTTTACAATTCATAATTTAACTAAATATTTATATTAAGAAAATTTCCATCCATGGAATCTGGCATTAGCAAAGCAATTCTCAACTCCATTCTATACAATAAACATTTTTTTTGAAACAATGTCAGTCCCAAAGTCTGACAGAATGCCAGAGTGACTGACTGTATGTATGGAAAATAAAGAAAATTTCCATCCATGGAATCTGGCATTAGCAAAGCAATTCTCTACTCCATTCTATACAATAAACATTTTTTTGAAACAATGTCAGTCCCAAAGTCTGACAGAATGCCAGAGTGACTGACTGACTGTATGTATGTCTGTCTGTCTGTCTATCAGTTTGCTGTTTTGTTTGTGCTTCTACTGGTAAACTCGTACTCGTCCGTGTTGTATTTTACAACAAAAAAACTGAATTATTTTGTTTTATTTTTTTTTTCGTATTCTTTCTTTTATGTTGAATTTTATATTGATGCGCAGTTTACTTCGTCCCCATTTTAGTTTGTTATTTTTTCCTCTTATTTTAGTATTTTTGTTTATTAGACGATGATGATGATGATGTTTCATGGCTGTTTCATAGAACAACCAACAGCCAGTCAGTCGATTTTTATTATTTGTCGTAGAGCTTTTTTGCTATAAAAGCGTATTTTAAAAGCATTGCGGCAAGAATAAAAAAAAGAACTTTTTCGATCGATACGAAAAAGGTCGACTAGTAAGATGGATGACAGGTTGGCTGGATGGTTGGTTAGTTTGTCGGATGCTTGTACTGTTAGTTGACCAACTATGTTTGTCGATAATGGCGTTTAAAGAGCGCCAATAATTTGTAAATTTATTAAATTAAATAACAATGTATGTAAGTTTAACTTGTGTACCGAGTTAAACTTAATCCTTAATATTATTTTTGATATACTAACGATTTTTGATAACAGATATTAGAAAAAATAAATTAATTTTCAGATTTAAATTTCTATCTTGGAACTAAACAATATATGAACGAATTTTTAGTTGTAACAAATGAAGCTCTTCTACTTTCAACAGTTTAAAAAAAGAGCTCTTCCATCAAATTTTAATGATGCAAGCTCTCAGTAGATAAGTTCAAGTTTCTCTTGTGGTGTCTCGTTTCGTTGCTCCATGTCAATTGCGGACTCGCATTTAAAAACCCATGTTTAACATGGTTTTTGGTAATGTATAGAAATTAAACTCGAAAAATCATTTGTTACTTTTCCGACCAAAATGACATAAATCATTAAAAATTAACTGAAAGTTAATGCCGCCGACATGGTAAGGCATTATACTAAAATTAATTAAGACAAATAGATTTGGATTACGGAACTGCTTTATTTTGATATGTTAATAACCACTTCAGATAATTCATCGTTTTCGTACTGTCCATCTAACCAAGTCTTCAAGAAAACATCTAAAAGGTATTTTTACATAGTTCTTGAAGACGTATCGGGAACAAACTTGAACAAATATTGGTGACTTTTTCAAACAATGGTAACTTAAGCCTAAGATTCTAAGTTCCACTTGTACAATTTTACGGGTATCAGTTTCGAAATATTGAGTTCTTAAAATTATGAATGTAAAATGATCTAAGAAACTCTTGATAAGAGTTTGAAATTTACGGGTGTTAAAATGACACCTTATTGTTAAATAAGTAACCACAAAATAGTGTTGTCACATGAAATTGTATGTCCATGAAAGGTGTGTGATTTGCTTAACTTTATGTTCCTTACAAATAGAACCATGCTCCACCTAATGGCTTGTTATTTTGGTGTTGGTGATGAAGAGATCATACTGAACATATTTTGAGTTATAATTCTAAACTTTTTCATTGTTTTTGAAAGTGTTAGTTATTATAAATTCAAATTTGTTAGCAAATGTGGAATTTTGCATAA
>JACGTJ010009932.1:0-10149 GCA_014858695.1 Chrysomya rufifacies | reverse complement strand
GAACTAGAACTGAACTTAAACTGAACTGAATAGAACCGAACTAGAGCTGAGATATAATCAATTACAGATGTGTATCTACTGCATAATCCAGTTCTTTATCTGGCCTATAAATTTATAAGTGTAAAGAATTTATTCCTTTATAAACTGCAACAGAGAATAATGTTTTTTTTATTTTTTTAACATATATTGTACATACTTATGAAATATTATATGAATGAATGGTTAATAATGTTAAAATCATATACATATATAAATTTTCTTATATAAACATTTCAATATAACTACATATGTGTATATAATTGTCGATTTGGGATTGGTTAAAATATATAGTTAGTTGTTGATATTTGAAATCTTTTATTCAACAAAAATACAATAAAAAAAACACAGCTACAACAACATTAAATAAAATAAACTTTTCATGTCTTATTGCTGTTTTTTTGTTAAGTTTATAAGAAATGACCATTTCAAATAAATAAATATAAAAAACTCTCAAGTATCTGTGAGATACGTATTAGGTATTTATAAGTATGTGTTAAATGGGTTGGTTGCTTGATTTGTCAGTTTCTTTAGCTTTTTCTTTACATTTGTTTGTGTTTAATGATTTTTTGTTAATATTTTTTTTCTTTTTTTTAAGTTTAATGAAGTTTTAATCTTTTTGAAAGCGTAGGGGGTTTGTCTTTTAGTTTTAAGCTTTCAAATTCAAAGTTTAGCTACAAAATGGCGTTTTGTTATTTGGGTGTATTTTTTTAGGATTTATTTTTTGTGATTTTTGTGTGGGTTTGAAAATTTTAATAAAAACCTGTCTTATATCAGACATTTGCATTATTTAGTTAATTATTTTAATTGTTTATTTTAAACAAATAATTTTAATTAAATTAAAATGTATTTTTTTCTTTTATTGATGAGTTGGGATTTTTTTACGTTGGTTTAGATTAACCTTGGAAATAAATTTTATAACCTTTTTAAGTAAAAATTGGAAGTGACAATAAATTTAAAGAAAAATATATATTGCATTTATAATATTAAATATTTTTGAATCAATTTTAATATTGAAAGTGTGAATGTTTCTTAAAGTCCTTTTGTATGAATAAAGTTTACAGCGAAAGGCGAACTGTGATTTTTTCCAGAACAAACAACATTTTTAAAGAAATTTCTTAAAAAAAGAAAAAGTAAAAATTTAAAACAAAGTTTTAAGAAAATTTCAAAATATTCTAAAATTTTTTTAAGTAGAAAAATTTTTAGAAAATTTCCCACGGTATCGAAATTTCCTAAAAAATGATATTTAAACAAATTAAAAAAATATTTTCTAGAAAACTTTCCGAAATGTCTAAAATATTCGGAAACTTTCTGAAGATTTCTTCTTTTTTTTTTCAAAATTACTTAAAATAGAAAAAAAAAACAAATTTATTTAGAAAATTTATAAAAATTTCAAAAATTTTCTTAAAATAAAGAAAAGAAGTAAAGAACCATTCTTCCTACTATCTAACTATCAGTCTAAAAGTTCATCTTTACGTTTTTTCCTTTCATATTTAGGGCAAAATATGCTCAAGAAGGCAAATTTTTATGAGCGGGCGAAAAAATGTGCGGGTCACGCCTATTTTTCGCATCTTAGTTTCCCGTTACTATATTAAGTTTTACCTTAAATTTCATCTTTGTACCTTCATCCGTTTCATATTTATGACATATTATGTACTAAAATGCTCCAAAATTAAAGATTTTCATGGGTTTTTGTTCCATAACATCCTTATTTATGATCCATTTCTGCCCATTTTTAATACCCATTTTCAATACCAAACAAACCTTATATAAAAGAAATACACGTGCCAACTTTCGTCTTCATAGATCATCCGGTGCGATCTCTATCGTGCTTTCAACAGACAGACAGGCAAATGGACATTGCTAGATCTACTGAGAATTTTACCTGTAACCACAATATATATACATGTTGGGGCCTTGGATGAATATTTTAACATGTTACAAACGGAATGACAAATCTATAATTTTTTTATAGTGGGTATGAAAATAATAAATTTTTAAAATCATTATTATCTTATGAAAGAATATTTTCGTAAAATTTTCGAAAGAACTGAACAATTTTCGAATTCCATTTTTCCGAAATCGCTCTAGTTTTTTGAGAAATACTATAAAAATTTGAAAAATTTCTCAGTTTCATGCTATTCCATTTACCCGTTCTGTATTTTATTTTAAATGTAGCAGTGAAAAAACTCAAGCGAATAAAAATACATCAGAGGCTTTTGCAACTTTGTAAAAAAAATTGCTCTCTCGCTTACAATTTACTGTTAACTTCTGGATTATAGAGAGCAGAGAGCTTTTGAAGTGCTTTTGTAAATGCCTTAATATCACTAATAATTCCTTACAGGCAACCTTTCTTTTCGATACTATTAAGCCCAACGAGGCGAATTATAGCTAAAGGAAACTGTATCTTATCTTTTGAGATTGAATAATGTTTGTAACGGTAAAGTGATTAAAATAAACTATAAAGATGATACGTTAGATTTTAAAATTTTGATTTGATTGTTAACTATCAATAATTTTTATTAAAAGTTATTGATATTTTTATGTCTTTACAATAAATTTACCGTTTTTCTTTAAAAACAACTGTCAAAAACAAAAATCCTTTATACGAAAAAATTGTCATTAAATACAAAAAAATTTATTATCCTTAACAAAAATTTAAATTAATGCAAATGTTTAAAAATAATAATAAAAAAACACACAAATTTTTTTTGTGAACAATGATAAATTGCAGTTTTTATCACCACATCCTGCTTATAATTCATCACAATTGTTGGACAAGTGCATTTTTGTTGTTTTTTTTGTTTATTTCTTGATGAAGAACTGTCATAAATGATTAAATTGTTAGAAAGGCATATAAATTAAAAAAAAAAAAAAAATTAACATTGATCACTTCATTTCAACAGGTTTGTTTTTTTTTACTAAGTTTTTAGCTGACAATTTTTTTTTTTTTTTGGCTAAATAAATTCAACGTTTAATGAACTCTTATCAGCCATAAACTATATAAGGTAAATCCTTAAAAACAATATATTAACAAACAACATAATTATATTCAAAATCAGAGAAGAATGAATGAATGAGTAAATGAAAGAAAATGAAAAAAAAATTAAAATTCTTAAACCATCAAATTTTAAGGTATTAAATCATAAATAATTTTTGTTTAAAACTTTATTATTTTGTGTATTTATTAAATGATTATTGTTTGTGTCTTTTATAATGTTTGATGGTTTGTTTGTTTGTTTGTAAGTCTGTGTATCTAACTGCTTGTCTGTCTGTATGTCCATCCGTCCGTCCGTTTGTCCGTTTGTCTTTCCATCTGTGTGTATTTGTTTTTGGCCAAGAAATGTCATCATATTTCAAAAACGGAAATCAAACAAAAAAATATATATATTTTAGATAGCCATACTCTTACTAAAAAAAAAAAAAAAAAAAAAAAAACTAATAATATACTTGTTTAATATAATCAAAAACTTAAAAACAAAACGAAGAGAGTTTTGTTTTTTATTTAAACTTACAAAAATAAGCAGAAGATACCTTTTGGATATTAGTTTTTGTATTACCAAATGTTCAAACAACTACCATTACATTAGTATTTTACGAAAAAAAAACTATACAAAGAGAAAAAAACAAAAACTTAAAAAAAACAGTAAAATATAGGCATATATGGCGTTTCCGGTTAAAGCACGTGCGCTTGCGCGTTTTAACAGATTCTGCTATGTTTTGTTGTTATATGCTTGAATTATTAGGGATTTTCTATAGCGATAACAATATAAATAAATAAAATATAAAAAAATAACAACAAATCATAACACCAATTAAAAATTGAGCCTATAAACACCACTCATCCACTTATATTATTCGTTCACTACTACTTCTTCTGTCATTTTCCAAATAATTATATTATTTTTTTGGTATATTTTGTTTTTAAGCAAGTTTGTTGGTGGTAGTTTCAAAGAAAAAAAATTTTGTAATTTTAATATTATCAAAGCATTGAAAATTATTACAAAATTTATTAACAAATTTTACATTCAAATCAAATTTTAAATTAGGCTTAGACTTTAATATTTAAGTGTTCTAGAAAGGATCTTTAAGAGAGTGAAAAATACTAAAATTGCAAATATGCAGAATTTTTATATGAGAACTTTAAATTTTAACAGTTTTAAAGCAAATTTCACAAAACTACAATTAAGTTATATGAAAAATAAATTCTTTATAAAACAGTGTTAATAAACAAAGCAGCTTAAGTTGAATTAAGTTTGATCTTGAGAATTTTGAATTATTGTATTGGAAATGTAATTATGGTTTTGAAAAAATAAAGATGAAGTCTTAAAAAGAAATTGAACTAAATCATGGGAGATCAATTTTCAAACTAAATTTTCTCTACAAATTCTGTCTGTATAATAGCAATTCGCGAAAACGATGAAATTTTTATATACAAAAAATGCGTAATTTAGCAACCAAAACAGTATAAGTTTTCAAGAATAAGGCAACACTTGATGCTATGAAGAGGACCTATAACAATTGCTTAGATTAGAAAATCGTTATAAATATCAGGACGCTGTGATCGTGAACTTATACTGTAATCATCACGTTTTATATCGTAAAAAACAATACAGCAGTAAAGTCTATTTATTCTGAATTATAAGAATATGAGGTTTGTTACAAATTTATATCCTTTCCAACGACAAAGATTTGATCCAATTCTGATAATATAGTCAAACCATTGAACATTGTTAATTTGTCATTATACAAAGCAAGACAAGCAACAAATAAAATCATGTATGACATGAAACTGATTTATATTCCCTGAAATTCATGATATACAATAGATTACATTTTGAAGAAATCGAAGATATATAAAAGTACAAAATCAAAATTTAATAATTAACTATAAGATAAGCCTAGACTTCATTAGAATTGCTTTTTTTAACTTTTTGTGTTTTATTTAACATTTTCCGATACATTTCCTAAAAGTACCGAACATTTCTTTCCTTGAGTTACTATTTTTATATAAATTCATTTGGCGTTATTGGTACTTTTTTGCAATTTTGAATATTTGGGGATTCCGGGAAGTACTTGCTATTTAGCGTTTTACAACATTGTATTTAAATCTTATAGAAATAAATAGTATTTAAATCTTATAAAAATAAATGTATTGTATAACAACCAACATGAAGGAAGTACCAAAATATAGTGAAACTTTTTCCCTTTAACTGAGTTTCCAATACACATCTAATTTCTATCTTAATTCTTTATAAAGTTATATCAATTTTCAATATAGTACCAAAAAAAGTAAAAAAATAGGTGTTTCTTAGTTTAAGAGATATGAAGATTTTTCATTTGAACATTTGAATTTCAAAACCTACAGATACCTTTCAATATTGTAACTTAGGCAGTTAAGGCTGTTTAATTACTATCAATGTTTCAGAAAGTTATCAACTTTAACTGCAACAAACAAATCTTATGTTGTTTTTTCAGATGCAAGAAAAAGATAAATAAGTTTGGTTTCTCTAAACTGAAACTTAACATTTGGCTAAGCGATTGCCAAAATGCTTTTAAGCAATTTCTGTATATAACTTACTAAACTTTTCCATTTATTATAACCTTTCTATACAGCATTTCTAAGTCGTCTTACTTTAGAATATATAAAATCTTTTAGCAACTGCTCAAAAAATACTAATTGCCAAAAATCTTCACGTCTTATACAATTTCTTATTCAGTAAATGTGAAAAATTATTAAAATATCATAATTATCCACTAAATCAAAAAGAATTGAAATGTTGATTTAAACTCCCTAAGATCATGGAAGAAGAAAAAATGAAGTGAGGTAAAAAATATAAGTGACAGGAAAAAAAAGAGGTAAATGATAAATGTCTATAAAAATTTGTGACGATGGTGGTGTGTTGCAATGAATAAAAGAAATATTTATTGAAAGAATGTTTAAATGGTGTGTGCCACAGTGCATTTGTTAAACATATTAAATGAATAAATGAATGAATACAAAGTAGTTTATTTGGCAATTGTCAACAAGAAATTTAGTATCTTCCCCCTTTTTCTTTTATTATTTAACTTAAATCTTATATTGAGAAATTTCTATTATATTTATTATATCTTTATAAAGCAATAAAAAGGATTACAATTATTTTCACGAATGTATGTGTGAATTGTTGTACAACACTTTAAAAAGAAAAACCAATTTTCTTTTGTATGAAATTCAGAAAGAGAGAAAAAAAAACAAGCAAATTATAGAAACACGAGACAAAAAGTAGGAGGTCCTTTTTGCAGCAATTTGTACTTTTCTTTTGTTGAGTATTTCTAGAATAAGATGAAGTAAGTAATTTTGTATTAAGTTTAATATATTTGCTATGAATATTTTGAAAATGATAAACAGGAAGCGCCTATAGGCTAAAAAAAATGCTATACTATACCAGTCTTTAGTGTAGTTTTTATTCATTTTTTTTTATAAGAAAAGGATTTAACAGCTGTTGCTGATGTTGTAGACATTTGTTTGGGGTAGTTTAATATAAAATTTATCATTTGATTGTAGATGTATTAACCCTTTATTGCGCAAGGAATACAATTAAAATTATGCGGTAATTGAGTTTAGATTACAAGGTTTATTAAGATCTGTATGCTTAAGGAAACGGAAAATTTGAAATTTTTTTTTTTAATAAATATTGAAAATTTCAATATTTTTAATATAATTTTAGAGAAAATAATTTAAGTATTTTAGATTTTTATTATAAAAAAATCCTGTTAAACTAAAATGTTTGTATGGCAAACGAATTCATTTTTTTATTTGTTATACACAAATGCATTTCAATGATCTTAATTTTGTCCCTAATGTATAATTCAAACTTATATAAATTTTCCTTTTTGTTTAACCAAAAAGAAATTTTCAATAAATTTAAACACTTGGGGGCTGATTTTCTTTTAAAAAGAACTTCTAAACAACACGTGTCTTTTTCTTATGATTTTTTTCTTCTTCTATTGTTAAAGAAAATAAAGAAAATTATCCTAAAACCATTAAAACATAAACTAACAATACATCATTTCAAGATCAATAACAAACACAAACACACAAAAGAAAATCTATAGATTAAAAATATAAAAAGTTTTAAAACAAAAGAATTATTAAAAAAAATATATATAATAAAAATATAAGGCGCTTGCGTAAAGATTTTGGATATTGAAAATAACAACAACTTTTATAATTATTACAATACAAATACCACTAACAAAAACATGCAGCAAATATACATATATATATATAAAAAATTATAAACTTCCGGTTAATCATTTATGAAACACGTACTTTTTTTACGCTTGCAACTCACTGCACACTCTTTACATTAACAGAAACAACAACAACAACAAGAACACTTGTAAATTTCAAATGTATTTGACACTAACAACAAAAACAATAACAAATGAAGAAAAAAAAATTAAATATTTAAAATAAACAATTGTTTTTTTTAGGGGGTCAATAGCAAAAGTTTTAAACAAAAAAAAACTTGCACAATGGCTTTGAATATTAGAAAACAAATTGTTTAACAATTACTAAACCAATTGTTCTCAAAGTTTGTCTGTTTGGCAAAATTTTGTTATACTAGTTTTACCAAAAAACGCAAAAAGTACCAAAAATCGATATAATAGCCTAAGATATTTTAGAACTATTGGTACGTTTTTTTTGAAAAATTTTGGCGTTTTCAGGAATATTTTTCACTTTTGGTACTTTTTCTATTTATGGTACTTTTCTTATTCCGCTTTTCCCATTTGCTTTTCAATGCGTTTTAAATTACTATTGGCTTTCCATAACAACAAAATTCAATGTATTATAAAACAGAAGAAAAGAAGACTTCGCATTTTAGTACTATTAACGTTTTTAGCAAATTTTAACGTGTTCGGTACTTTTTTGTATTTTTGGCACTTTTTTGATATTTGCTATTACCTTTTTTTTCGTTTGTTTTTTTAACTTTTTTAATGTTTTAGGCAATTTTGTTGTGTTGGTACATTTTTGTACTTTTGGAACATTAGGTACTTTTCATATCCCGTTTTACATACTTGTTTTTCAATGCGTTTTATGATAATATTAGAATTCCGTAAGAACATTATTGAACAGAAAGAAGATGGCAATGGGCCCAGAAATAGTTTTTTAACTTTTAAATTTCTTAAAAGTACCGAGTTTTTTAATTTTCCCTGAATTATAAATTTGATTTTTATTTTCATTTGGCGTCCCAAAAAAGAATCATAATATAGTTTTTATCACTTTTAATCTCAAAAAGACAGAATTTCAAAAATGTACCGGGACGATCAGTCTATAGATTTTTTGTTTTGACTATTTCATAGTTTAGGATATATAAGAATTTTGAGCGCACAAAATTGGGATGAAAAACAGGATCATTTGGATTTCAAGATGGGATAATTTGCTATAAAACTTCAATTTTCAAAAGTCATTACTCAAACAACCCTCGTTAAAAAAAGAACTAATCAAAGTGAAACAGCTGAAATGCAGGCAAATAGTGTTAATAGTATTTATATTCTATTTTGTTTGTTACTATGTCCGACTGCCTTTCTGTTTCTGTCAGTCTGTCCACCTGATGGTGTGTTATGTGTTAATGTAAATCGGATGTCAACTGTTTATATAAAATAAAAAAAAACAACAACACAAAAAAAGAATAACAACAATATCATGACATATATGTTTATATAGAGCTATGGCTAGTCTAACTAAATAAGCTTTAGAGTTAGCAATAATTCTTGCTTAGTTAGTTAGAGGGATGACTGACTAAATAAATGGATGATTGCATGAATGGATGGATGAATGGTTGGTTGGTCGGTTGGTTGCTTGGCTGAGTAGCTAGTAAGCAAGCTGTAGTTAACTATCATAAACTAACAACAAATGCATCCATATTTTTGGACACTTGTTTGTTTGAAAGTGTGTGTATAAAACAACACGTTCGTTCATTCATTCAATCGTTCATATTACGCATGTTGCATATAAATGAATTTTAGAAATACAAAAAGAAAAGAAAGAAAAAAAATCCATGCAACTAAAAAAGGAAGATCAATACTTGTTAAACCAGTACTAAAATTGAACATTAAAGACTTTAATGCACAAACAAAAAGAACCTGTTACTTTTAATTTAAAGAAATATTATTTATTAATTGTTCTTATGGTTAATTTGTATATGAGTTGTTTTGTCTGTCTCATTGTCCGTCTTCACGTAAGAGGAAAAGCTACAGTTACACGTAAAAAAGTTTTATTTTTTTCATACCAAAAACGGAAGGAAATCGTAAAATTAACCGACCCACCAAACAACCTGTTGTTGATTGTTTGTTGCAAGTAAATGCATGTGATTTTTTTTTTGTTGTTATCGTTGCACGAAGTGTTAATGCCGTTGTTGCTTTGAAAACTTAATAATTGTTATTAAATTATAGGTCTGTCGTCGAAAAAAGGAGGAAATTACTATTATAAGTAGGTAACACAGATTTAACAGAATACAGTTAACTTTTTTATATTTTTATCTATCAATATTTTACTTTTTTTTCATTAATAATATTCTAATACAAGAAACAAGACAAACCTGCTGGGAATTATTAAAAGTAACTATTTTATTTTTTTTATTCAGGGAAATCTTAAGACTAGACAGGTGTTTTATTAACATACATACAATCGTATACATACGTATATTTTTATTATCAAACTATGTTTAAAGGCTTAAATCAAATATGGTTTAATCATTGAATTTACGATATTTTTATGGGAACTTTAATAAACAAATTTTCGGAAATAATAAATTTGTAAAATTAATTATTTAGCCAAAATGTTTAAAGTCATAAAATATTTTAAGTTTAATTAAAAAAACGGAAATAATTTTTTTATTACTTCTTGAAAATTTGGGAATATTATTTAATTTCTTCATTATAATATGTTCATATACTTTTTCTAAATTTGTAATCTCGCAGAAAAAAAAATATATATATTTTAACTTTTAGCTAGAGATTCTACTTATTGTAAAATATTTTTGAGCAAAAGTGAACAGGAACAGCAGTAAAACTGAACAAGAATTAAACTAGAATTGAACTTGAACTGAACTAGGACTGAACTAG
>JACGTJ010009900.1:0-10098 GCA_014858695.1 Chrysomya rufifacies | reverse complement strand
TTATGACTAAAAAAAAAAAAAAGAAACAAAATAAAATTGATGAAATAATAGAAACGAATAAAATTTGTGAAAAAAATAAAATAAATATATTTTATGCATTTTTAAAGTCATAAAAAAACAAAGATAATAAAAATCAAAATCAAAATCAGCCAATGGAAAAATTAAATTTATTTTAATTTTTTATGTGAATATACGGTACAATTAGGATTAACTCAAGCAGGAATTATTACTTAGTATGAGTGAAATCGTTTAGATTGTTAAAGTAGAGCAAAAAAGAAAGAAGTCAGCAAAAATTTCCTTTAACAAAAAATGGGAGTGAGGACGACATTTTTATTATGATTAAGATTTTCTGAGGGTTTATTAATTTCCTGGCTCAATAAATTTTAGGTTATAAAAAAAATTTTACTTCAAAGTTATGTGATAAAAAGTGGACAAGTACGTTTTACATTGTGAATTTCTTGTACGTTTTTCAATATATTTTTGATACTTTATTATTTTTTTTTTTTGCTTAAATCCTTAAGGAAATTAAGTTAAAATAAAAGCCTTACATTTTTTTTTCTTACGAAGTGCATTTAAAGTGAAGTGAATTGAAGGCGTAAGCTTATTTTGTAAAGATGAATTTGTCTGAGTATGTTTCCCAAATTACTCATAAAATTTAAAATGATTTGAAGTTACATATTATTGAGAAAATATTTATTTGATGGCTCATTCACTAAGCATTTCGAAAATTAAAATTTGTGTCAGTTTTACATAAAGCTTAGTGTTTTGTAAAATATATTTCTTTAATTGTAATAACAAAATACATTCTCTAGACGTATGATATTTTAAAGATGATTAAATGTTATGTTCTAAGTTTTCCCACAAAGTTCTAGACTCTCTAGAAAACTTATCAGCAAGGTACAGGTTTTATCTACAGAAGATCTTATACACCTTTTTTCCAATTACGCTTTTAAAAATGCTTGCTGAGCTATCATTGTGCCTTCTTTGAACTGATTTGAAATACCCATCATATATTCCAATCAAGATACTAAGTCGATCTATCGATCACCTCTGTCTGTGTCTTTCTTTGTCTGCATGTCTAGTATCCTGTTTGTCTGTCTGCCGTTCTGTATTTCTGCCTGTCTCTCTACTGTGTCTTTTTATGTATGCATGTCTATCAGCCTGTCTATCGATCACCTCTGTCGTTCTATCGATCACCTCTATCTGTCTCATTGTCTGTCTTTCTGTCTGTGTCTTTCTTTGTTTACATGTCTAGCATCCTGTTTGTCTGTCAGCCTTTCTGTCTTTCTGCCTATCTCTCTACTGTGTCTTTTTATGTCTGCACGTCTATCAGTCTGTCTATCTCTCTGTCTTTATATTGAGAGCAACTCTGACACAAATATTCTTCTATGTAAGCTTTGCATTCATTTAGGAAGTTATGGACAAAAATCTATTAATATTAGCAATTTGACAGCATTTTAATGCATAAAATACCGTAAATGAAACGGATGAACGTATAATGACAACATTTGGATGAACCACTACATAGTAATAAGAAACTTGCACACAAAAACTGGAGGTGCCCTTTCAACTTTTTGGCCTGTCTTCAGTATTTTGTCATATTTCAACATATGAAATTTCTTCATAATGCCAATATGCATATGGCTTTTCAAAACTCTTATTTTCTGTGTTATAAGGATCTGTTAATTTTGGGTATTAAAGATTCGACCAAGTCGAATATACAAAATATTAATAATAATAAATTTAATATTTTATCAGTAAATGTCATTCCATTAAAATTTAATGATAATTTAATGGAATATCCTTACATTATTTCACTTAGAACCCATACGTGGTCAAAAAAATTCATTTTCAGATGTCTCTCACCGAAATATTTATCAAACATTAACCCTAGAAGGCTTAATAATTTAAAATTAATACTAGTAATATGGTATGAAACATATCGTCCTAAAACTCATCGTATATTCGACATATACAAAAAATTAATTGCCATGTGAAACAAGTTCCATAACGTTGAGATGAAAAACTTGTCATACATATTACAATACAATCATGGCCAAGAAAACGATTTAAATTTGTGTATTCAAATTTGCAAAATCTACTCGGAAATCATGGTAAAGTATACTTGTATAAAAAATTTCAATATATTTCAAATTCAGCGACTTATAACTTATAAAACTCATGAGATAGAGATTAATTTTAATAAAATTTGTTAAATTTTTTGATAACAATCGAAATTCCACTTGTAAAAATCAAATAAAACTTTCAAGTTTTGAATGTTCGATTTGGCAAATAATAAGGACTAGAAATGATTTCCCATTTTGAACTAGTTGTGCAAATTTAGAAAGAAAAAACACTATGTAAGTACAAATTTTTAACAAATATTGACAAAAGAAAATTTTGTAATAATTTCATTTTGAACAATTTTTTTAACTTTACATTGTATTTTTTTTGGTATCCCCTGAGAATTCTGGATGATAACTCTTATAAAGATTTGCTTAAATGTAACATTATTCAATGTCTTGAAGTTATTTAATTAAGAAAAATGTTAGCTAAATCAAACTTAAGCATATTTGAAAGGGATACCCTTTTTAATGTTTTTCTTTAGAGAACCTAAAAAATTTTTCAATTTCCTTTAGCTGTGCCCAAGGTAATATTTTTAAAGCAATTTAACCATAAGAAAAGAATGAAAGCAAGAATGCAGAATGGGCTTTCAAAATGTATATACATATACATAATATTTGAGTCAATAATTTTACTCATATACGCACACACATACAAGTACATAATATTATTTAAGTTTAAAGGTTTGCCATTTGTAGCCCTTAAAACATTAAACATCGACTAAATTTTTCTTTGCAAAAGTTTGGCAGCAAAATGAAGAAAAACAAAAAAAAAAAAAAAACGAAAGAGATGTAAATTCTTATTTGGTACCCTGGCACAGTACAAGTATTTAATAAATAAAAGATGTTGTATAACATTTAGTACATACATACATAAATATGAACATATGTATATATGTTCATACCCTGCAAGCATTTCTAAACGAAATTGCTAGTATATTCTTCATATGCGTTGCTTTTAATACCGAATTTGTATATACTTAGCAATGTCGCTTAGCAAACAAGNNCGATAGTTCTCTTTGAGTAACGATTTAGTAATATAATGGAAGTTACAAATTAATGTAATTCATAGCACACTAGTTAGTTGCTCTAAAGAAGCTATTGCTTAGTGGAACACTTCTTTGAGAACGGAGATGCTCAGTAGATTCGAATTCCATATTAAAAGGTAAGCACATGAACAGTGGTCACTTCCGGAAGATTAAAAATATATTACTAGTAAAATTATTGTTGCAAAATTTAGCGAGATCTTCTTTTCAACTTCAAAGCGTTACGAATTCGAAATCTATTTTGAAGAAAATTTTAAAAATGCTTGCAGGGTATATAAAGAAGTAAATGTTATGTTTTGTATGTTTGTGTTAAAGTTTTAGAAAATGGTTACATGTGTGTGATGAGAGTAGTACCCAAGGGTATAATTTGTACTGACGCTTTGTTGTTATTATTATTTTGTAGCCCTAAGAGTGAAATTCAACAGAGTAAAGGAAAAAAATCCTGAAAGAAACTGTAATATATAATTTCACTTTTAACAAATTGTAATTTTAAATTCTTCACTTCTTGCATAGGTTTTTTTTTCTTCTTTTTTTGTAAAGGTTTTTGTGTAATTTTCTAAAAAGAAATTTCAATTTTTACTAACAAATTTTATGTTTTGGAAAAGTTTTGCCATAAAGGGGCTATGTAGGTATATATATAAATTTTAATAATGAGTTATGATCTTGGTTGTAAATAAATTTTTCAAAATTTAAATGTAACATGGTATTCATTATTTAAATACCAACAGCAGCTTTAAACTATTTTCCAATCATTTTTAAATGTTTTTTTTTTTTTTTTCAACATTATTCTGTTATAAATATTTCCTCATTTATTTTTCTTATTTTTTGCCATCACTATAGTTTCTTTGCAAAAAAGAAGAAAAAATAAAAAATAATCATAAAAACAAAAAGAAAAATGTTAACGTGGTAAAGAATCTGAATTTAAATCATGAATAAATTGTCATTTAAAATTCCACCACACAATCAAGGGAAAGTGTTATGAATGCATCAACATTAATAAAGGTTTCTTTTTTTCTACGTTTCTCACGTTGCATACTTTTATAGAAATGTACATTAGTTTATGTAGCATATCCCCGTAAACATTTTCTAGAGCATTTCTTTGGTAATTGGTAATCCATTATAAATTATTGTTCTTTGTTTTGAGATTCGCATAAGATACTTACAGTTGTGACGAAAACGGGAATTTATCCTCGCAAACATTTTCTATCGCATTTCAACTACAATTGCAGATTCATTGTCCTTCATATCATTTTAGTTTCATAATAATGAAATTCTGTTGGAAAGAAAGTTACCATGCTGATGAGTCTTCTAGGAGTTTCGCCTACATCACTTCTAGGTGTGACGAAAACGAGAATGAATCCAGACATTTCTTCGCCAATTGGAAATTCGTTGTCATATCATCTAAGTTTCATAAAAATTAATTTCTATCAGAAAGAATTGTTTCCTACAGATAAGTCTTCTAGATGATTCGTCTAAAAAACTTACAAATGTGACAAAAACAAGAATTTATCCTCGCAAACATTTTCGTTAAATGAAAATTCTTTGACTATCATATATTCAAAATTTTAGAAAAATCTAGAAGGTTCGCATAAAACACTTTAATATGTAAAGAAAACGAAAAAAATAAAAATTTTCTATCGCATGTCTTCGCAATCAGAAATTCGTTGTCAGTCATTTCATAGAAGTTTCCATAAAATTCATGATTGGTTTTTTAGGAGATTCTCTCGTTTTAATATTTGTTATTTAATTAAAATTTTCTTTAAATTATCTTGCAGATGTGACTTTAAATTTGGATGACATTTGTTAATTTTACAAAAAGAGTGACAACATCTTTTAAATATTTAGAAAGCCATGTTGGTAAATATGATCCGCACAGAATTTTTGTTATTTCTTTCTTTTTTTTTTTTTCTTTTGTCAAGTTTTGCAATAAAAAATGTTTGTAGGGTTGTGTTTTTTATTATATAATTTACATGTACTAGCACATATATACATGTATATAGTTGTAAATACAGTTATTGCGTTACTAAAGCTAGATTACTTTAGAACTTTATTATGCTGTTGCATTTACTATAACGTTCCCCCCAAACATTTTCAATCAACCGGAAGTGACCAAGAAGATAACTCGTGAAGTGAAGTATCACCTTCAAAGCATTATTAACATCACTTTGAAAAAATTGCACTTTGAAGGAGTGTCTTCAAAGTAACTTGAGGAAAACACTTCTAGAAGTGTTGGAAAATAACAAAATTTCATCTTTCAATTGTTTGGCGGGTTTAGTTGCTACCAATGTTTTTTTTTTTTACACATACACACAAACCAACATCCAACAACTCGATATAAAATGCAGGTTGATATTTATTCTTTAAATAACAAATTGTTGGGGTTAATAGATGGAAGAGGAGGGTGAGAGGGACATGAGAAGATAAAACGCATAAAATATGTTTGTGTTGAACAAAATGAAAACGTTTTTCATTCGTGTTGTTGTATATTGTTTCGTTTAACTTCTTTTTTGTATATTTTAAAGGTTTTTGTTTCTTGCACTTTATCCCTAAACCAAGCAATGGAATTGAATCTATAGTGGTGTATTTTTGTATACATATAAGTGGTAGGTTTATGAAATTGTTAAAATATTTTTCGATTATTATACATAACTAAATCACATCATACACAACTAAATAATCATTTTTTTCAACAGTAAGTTTGACAAGCTATAAGTTAAGGGTTATGAACTGAATTGTTCCGCCAGAAATTTTGTATAAAAAGAGAAGCGAATTTTCTCTTGAAAGAGAGTTTTTTTATTTCTCAATTTTATATGAATCAGTTCGGACATTTTCTTTGGGTAAATTCAGAGGAAAATATCAGCTAATCAACTGATGTTTGTTTACATTGACAAATAATGAAATTTTAAAATTTCATTGATTTTTTTTTCATATTAGCAATTTCTGAGACCATTTACTTTTCAAAACTAAAATAGTTTTTTGGTACCAATAAACTAAATTTAATTTTAAACAAAGAAGTGAAAAAAAGAGCAAATTGCACTTTACTATTTACATTTGACACTTTTTAATGTAGTACCTTTCCCTTTAATTATTGGGAGCACCAGTATGCAAGAGTTCAAAAGTAATTTAGGTATTTACTTTTGAACTGTTATTACAAAAGTACCAAAAATGATTCCACGTCAATAGTGTAGCAGAATATGTAAACTATATTAACAAGCTGGAAACGTAAAAATCCTGCCTAAGCGGTACCAAATCGAATAGTTGTCAAATGATAATCAAATCTTAACTGTATGTGAGAGTCATCTGAATTTATGTGTTCAGTAGCACAGTTTTCGTGATACTCATATTCCAATTTCAACTGCTTATGCGTGCAGCCGTTATTGAGATGATGTTTATGTTTCCATTTCCCTCTTCAATCAGCTTGTATATTTATAGCCACCATAAAGTAAAGATGGTAATATATTGTTTTTATTATTTCTTTAAAATATTCTTCAAAAAGTCCAATATGTATATATATTTTTGGTCCTGGTATAGTTCTAAATCCACCTAGCGATGTATGCCTACATATTTGACTCACGGTAGTGTTGGCACCAAAAGAGCTAAATTTGGCATAAATATTTTCCATATGTAATGTTTGTTTGGTATTGAAAATTGGTTCATTAATAGGTATTTTACGTACAAAAAGAGAACATACGTACTTTATGTACTAAAAAAGAACATACGTTTTAAAATACTTTATTCTATTATAAGTCCTAAGCATTTAACAGAAGAATGTTAATGAGAAACATAAGAAATTTAATAAGGAAATTGTATACAAAACACACTTTTCCGCCCATTTCCAATATTAAGTCATATAAAAATTTACATATATCTGTTCATTGTTCCTTATTTCTAAATAGGTTTCCGCGAATATGTTTGACTTTGTTTCAATTGAAAATAGGCCCTTTTTTGACAAAGGATCTGTTTATGGTGGATATCAAAGACTCGACCAATTCTTATTACAAATTGCATATTTTGGACACTTAGCAGCTTCAAATAATATTAAAAGATTTTATTATTAAAATTTGGAAACCATTGTAAAAAATTTTCTCTATCGTGGAGAAAAATCGAATTTACGATCTATAGTGAAAAGTTCTTGGACAGCAGGCAATTAGAAGAATATAATAATCTTGTTTCTAATATTAATATTCTTATTAACGATAAATTATCTGGACACGTATATGGTCAATTGTTAGTAGAACGTTTATCAATTGACAACGGACAATATGAACCGTTGTAAGTGATCAAATTTGTTGTTATTTTCTGAACGGTCAATAAGTGAATAGTGGACCACATGCAATAGAAAATTTTTCGAATATTTGCCAAGAAAAACTTTTACTATTTGACAACATGTTTTTATTTGTAGTTGTGGATGCTCTTCTGAATATTCTTGCATTTTCTATATATGTTGGCTGGTTGTAGATGCCATTACTTTTTTCTTCCATTTTGTTAAAGTTTATTGTGTTAAGATATTTGCTTATGTATTTTTGTCTATTTGTTATATAAAATTCTTGTATTTTTCATTTCGTGGTGAGTGTATTGTACATTTATCAACAACCACACCACGTTTTTGTTATAAATTTATTTAATTTTTACTTATTTTTTTATAAAGATATATATTGTATATTTAATATAGGTACACTAGGGTATGTTAGTTTATATGTTTTCTTTTTTCCATTGGTTTTGATTATTCATGTTTTGTTGTATGAGTTTATGTTTATTGTTTATTATCTCAAAGATTTTAATGTACCTTTAAATGTTTGTGCTTTTGTTTTTGGTTTCAGAGAATTTTATAAATTTTTGTCGCAAAATATTTTTAGCGTTATTTTTCATTCATCTAGCCAACCAGCCAGCCAGCCAAGTTCATTTTGTCTTCCTGCATGATTTTTAATCAAAAGTTTTATACATACATATATTTCATTTATATTTTATATGTCGTTCGTTTATGTTCCTGTATTTTTTTTTATTTGTTTTCTGACGAAATGCACTTATTCAATTTATATTCATTTAAGATAAAAGAAGTAACTATTTTTGTGGTTAAACAAAAGAATACGTAAATGAAATTTTTAAATTAAATAAAAGACTGAATACTTTAGAAAATTGTTGTATATTTTTGTAAGTTTTCGTTTTAGTTATATATTTACTTTCCAGAAAATAGTATTAAAAAGTTATTCTAATTACTAATATTACGTCTTTAACATTTTCAGGAACATTAATTCCAGCAACTTACTGAAGTTCAAATACTTCCAATTCATAAAGACATTACACAAAATAAAATAGACCATGAAAATGGTTATATAACTCACCGATAGATGAATATTTGTATATATAGTTGAAATGAAAACATAAATGTATCCGAAATTAACTACTTTACACACACTTACAGTTAAAATATTGACATGTATATTAGAAATAATTTGTTATTATATACCGTCAGATATCGCATACATACAATTACAATGGTAACTGCATGTCACCACATTTAACTGTCGATCACATTTAACGGTTTTTCGACTACTAAAAATATGATGTCAATTCAAAAGTAATAGTTTTTAAAACTATCCCCTCATGTGCTCATTTTGAAAACAGGAACGTGTTCAATTTGATAGCTATGAAGTTATGAATTTGAAAATGTTATTGTCACACTGTATATACACTGATAGAAAACATGCATTTCGTCATTATATTAAGTAAATTTTTCACTAAAAGTGAGCTATCAAATCTTATATTAAGGGAAAATCAGAAAATGTTTTTATACCCTGTACCACCGTAGGTGGAGAGGGTATATATAACATAGGGATGTATATAACATAGAGAAAAATTTTTCGAAAAAAATACCATTCGACTCAAAATCTGAGTCGATTAAACGATGTCCGTTCGTCCGTCCGTCTGGACGGCTGGCTGGCTGTCCATGTAAATCTTGTGCAAACTCTACAGGTCGCAATTTTGAAGCTATCATCTTGAAATTTGGCACAAATAAAAATTTTGGCACTGCCACAAAGCCTATTGATATAGGCCATGATCGGTCACCATCATTTCGCCTAGCGCCCATACAAATATACCCTGCGGAACAAGATTTTAACTGAGTGTGTGTTATGATGAAATTTGGCATGAATATATGTACCATATGTACCAAGTTTCATTATAATCGGTCTATTATTTCACCTAGCCCCCATACAAATGTCATTGCGAAATGGTGAAAAAATGATAAAATATGTTGGTAAGGTCACATTTTTAAAGATATTTCGATAAAATTTGGTACAGATTAATAATTTGATAGCCGAATAAAACTTGAAGGAAATGGTCTTGATAGGTCCATTTTTACATCTAGACCCCATACAAATGTCCTCCAAAAATGTTGTAAAAATGATAAAATATGTGGGTGAGGCCGCAATTTTAAAGATATTTCAATGAAATTTGGTACAGATTATTATTTTTATAACAGAATAAATCTTGTGGAAAGTGGTAATGATAGGTCCATTTTTCACCTAGCGCCCATAAAAGTGCAGGATATCATTTAGTCGAGCTTGACCGACTAAAGCACTCTTACTTGTTTTTTATGAAATTCCAACTTCACGTTACGAAAATTCGAAATATTCTTTAATAAACTTAACAAATGTGAAAGTATAAAAAGAATTTTGCAATAAACTATCTTTTAAACAATAGCTATTTTATACTCATGCAACATATTAACCCCAAATAGGCGTAACTTAAATGTCAGCTAATTAATACCTGCAAATGGTTATATAAAATGTATTGTTGACTTACTTGGACCTTTAAAAATACTTATGTCTTCACTTCATTACCAAGGCAATACAAAAGTAAAATTTAAGGGAAACCAAAGAAAAAACAAATTTAATAAATAACAAGTAAGTGTGTTATAGTCGGTCAAG
>JACGTJ010009869.1:6500-29322 GCA_014858695.1 Chrysomya rufifacies | reverse complement strand
TCAGTTTTAGTTCAGATCTAGTTCATTTCTAGTTCTTGTTCTACTTCGGTTCTCGGAGGGTATTTAGCATAAGTGACCAAAATCATAAAAGTGCAATTCTGTTTATATTGACCTGTAACCAACCTTTCGTTAGTAGGTAACTGGAGACTGTAATCATATTTTGAATAATATTTTCTAATGAACTAAAAAGCTTATATAAAATAAATAGGCCTCCACATTATAATAATGCTTTGAAAGTATTTAATTCTATATATATAAATTTCTCTAGCGTATTTGCTAAAGGCCTTCACTTATTCAATTACCACTAATTTCTAAAACACCATTATTGTCAAGTTAACATAAATTTCAAAACAATTATTCTATTGTCTACTAAAGTTCTCTCGAAGATTAAATTTAACAAAAATAAGAAAATAAAAACAACTATATGTCGTCTGCAAGGTTAACCATTAACAAATGGCACGTTTCACATCATTTCAAAATAGTTTAGTAATTACTTTATTTTTTTAAGTCTTAACAAAAATCAATGCTTACCTGTAGCTTTACACATTTGTTGAGCTTTTTCGAAATTTTCTCCCTTTGTAACATGGAATTCATAACATGTCTTAGAGAAAGTCGTTAACACAGTATCAACAGCCAAATTGGAACTTAAACAACGATCAACAGCGAATTCATCATTGGTAAACACTTCTACTTCACATAAACTAAGGCTACCTTCGACACCCACCAATTGTATGGCCACATATTGACCCACCAACGAACGAGCACAAGTAAATGTTTTGGTTATGCCCTCATCTAAAGTGCCTGGATACCAGGCACACAAAGGATTTCTTTGTAAATCTGCACTGCTATTTCCCACTCTTATCTCCAAATCCTGCAATGGTTGATGACCACAACAACCTCTAGTAGTAATACGTACAACTCTTACGGCTTGTGGTGTTAAGAGATCGACACGCCACCAGGGTGAATGTTCTTTTTGCGTTTCGGAACATTGTTGACCATCGGGATTTTTATTACCCGGTTGACCATCATTGGCATAATGAGCGGGACCAGCCCGTGTATAGGAGCTTTGATTAACAGGTTTTCTATATGCCACATTAGTACCACAAAATGGTAATTCTTTTTCCCAGCCCGTACGGGCATCACATTTAATGGTTGAGGGTCCAAAGAGTTCATAACCTCTATCACATTCATATTTAGCTTCTAAAATTGAGCTACCATCTGTGATTGTTTGCACTTTTGCATTTAGAGGAACAGCAGGAGGACCACAAACTAGAAATAAAACAAAAAAATCGAGAATTTTTATTACAAAAAATTGCTTTTCAGTTATTAAATGTTTAAAATAATTAAATATTTAATAAAAAAAATTAATTTTGTCTCATGACACCTTTAAAAATTGTTCACTTATTATAAGTTTTATTAAGAAATTACTTAGCAATAATTATGTTTATATATTTAAAAATTGTCCATAAATTTGTTATGACATGACAATCATCAACAATTTATCTATATTTCACAATTTTATATTTAACAGTAAATGTGTTAATTATAAACAATTACTAGCATTTTTATATTTATTTAGTTTGTTTTTCTATTTATTAAGACATAATAACGCCTATTATTTGCAGCTAATTTTTCTTTTCATAAGTTTTGTTTTTTTTTTTTTTTTAACAAAAATAAAGATTCCGCATTTGACTTAAAAGTTCATTGAACTCATCAATTGTTAAGCTATTTTATTGTTTTACAGTACATCTATTATTTATAACTACAAATAAGGTAAATGATCTTCTAACAATATTTCTTTAAATTAAGCTGATCATCAACGATACTAAATCTTGTGTCGTATGCGACAGCATCTTTGCTGTCTGTTAACTGTTATTTGCTCTGAATATAATAATACAGATACGGTGCATAACCCACATACAATAGTGACATAAATAATTAATTTAGTTGAGATTTTTTTCACTTCTAAAAAGATTTATTAATTTGTGAATTAATTTACTGTGTGTTACTCGCTTCGTTCGCTTTTTTGTGCTTTAAACTGAGGAAAATAAAATATCATTATTAATTTGAGATATTTCGATTTCTGGTAATACTTCTTGGTAATGTCCAAAAAAATATTATCCTCAAATCATGGGAAATATTAAGAAAACGGGGAAATGATTTCAATTTTTAAAATTGTTCCCATTTATGCTTATTTAAGATACTTAAATTTCATTTCCTGTAAAACAATAGTGTTTGGCCTAGGCTAAATATTGTACATATTCGAAAAGTAGCATAAGATTTAAAGTCTAAAGATTAATTATGGTAACTAGATGGAAATAAGATAGACCAATTCAGTAGAATTAATAATAATCAGTGTTGTCAAAACTTAAGAACGAAAAAGTCTTGAATTACCGAAAAAGAAATTTTCGCTAATTACAAAATATATTTAAGACTTTTGTATAGAATTTTGCTACATTATACCACCATTGTTTTATACCCAAGCTATTTGTCTAAGAAAATTATATACGTTATTTTAAGGCAGCCCGGTAATGTGATTTACGATAAAGCCTTCAACTTGATAACTGTTATGCATCAGATTGAGAAGATACAAAATGATATATCCCCTAATTTTAGATGTAAAAACATATTCAAATTCAAGAAACTTTCATAAAATGCAAGCATTCTAAATAATTACAATGTTTTGTACTTCAAATCGCCTCAAAAACAGTGGGTTCAATTTTTTATAAAAAACAAGTAAGATTATATTCAACTTGGTCGAATCTTTGATACCCACCATCAAAAGAGGTTCAATAAAATAAATGCTGAAGTGGGCAGAATGTGGGCAGGCCANNAAGAGAAATATTTGTGCCAAATTTCGTCTTCCTAGCTCATCCGATGCGGTCTCTATCGTGCGGACATCGCTAGATCGACTTAGAATCTTACCATTACGCAGAATATATATACTTTTTTGTTGGTGGGTATATAAATAAAAATTAAGAATATGGCTAAAAACTGTATGCAAAAAGTAGTTATTTTAAAAATTCTGCCAAAATAGTTATACGTATTTTTTTGGAATATTTTGAAAATAATTTTTTTCGAGTCAAAGTTGTTTTCAAATTGTTTAAAAAATGTGTGTTCTACAATATTTTTGGGGCACAAATGAAACATTTTCAAAAGTGCTAAAAGAGATTGCATAAAGCGCTAGGAAAAGTTTTAGATGCTAAATTAGTTTAAAAAAAGAGCCTAATTGGCAACACTGATTTTAATAAAACTTAAACGAAATATTTCGACTCCTCGATTTTTTTATGCTTGCAAATTTTCATTTATATGCGTATTATACATACGACTAAATGTTTTCGAAATTCTCGATAACACTATGCGAAAAAAAAAACAATATTTTGCACTACCGGTCCGTTTAATTGTACGCATTAAAATAACAACTATGTTTTAAATAGTCTTTAATATGCTATACTTCTAAGTATTGAAATCAATATTAATTTGACTAAACATTTGTTTTTCTAAATTTATTTATAAAAATTAACAACATAATAATTTGTTTAAATACGGATTTCGGTATCGTTTTGACATAATATTAATGTGTTAAGAATAATTATAAAAACTTGAAATTGTTGTTTTTATTGAAAATGCAAAATTGGTCATTTATATACCAGTTTGTTTATTACCGTTTCGTTTCGCTTCTTTGTCACACACACATAGACTCAGAAAGGCTATGTATTAAACAATAATCTGTTTGAGAGTTTTGAAAAGAGATGCAAATTGGGGACTTGATATATAAATGATTTTTAATATCAGTTTAATCTCTAATATGTAATTAACATATAAGCATAGATATAATTAAAAAAAAATCAATTCAATTACACCAACTTTTGAGATAAAATCTAATAAGCCATAGTAGGAAGAACCGTTCGTTTTTCAATTCGTTCGAAAATTTGATTCGGCCATAGAACATAATCGGTAAATTCTTTACGAACTTTATTTTTTGGATCGCTAATTTTATTTTTTTATTCGTTCAAAAAAATAAAATNNAAAATATAAATATTATTCTGTTCACGAACCGTTCAGATCGATTCGGTTGGGGTGAATAGAAGCATGTGTTTAGTAAATGTGTATGTTTGTATCATTTTGTGTGTAGGTATTTTTGCATACATCACATATACATACAAATGAATGCACACACGAAATAACAACAACTTCTACGCACACGCTGCGAATGATTTGCGAATTATTCTTTTATATTCTTCTCACGACCACGATTGAAAAAATAGTTTTTGGCGATTACGAGATTGAACCGAATTAAAAAACCAAAGAACAAAACTTTAATCGGGAAATCGAATTTTATTAGAAAATTCGTGAACACACTCCCGAAATGCGAAGAAGAACTAAATAATAAAATTCAATTCCGAATTTGTTCCTACTATGTAATAAACATAATATACATCTGTGTAAAAAAATATATCAGAAAACAATCTGCTTATCTATTTAGATGTGATTGACACACAAACAAATAAAACTTACACCTAACAACTAAGTTTTTTCTTTTTTATTTGAATAGCTTAATTCAAGTAATGTTTCTATTGTTTGCAGGCAATCAAGTTTTAAATAAATAAATTTCATCAAACGCTTAGAAAAATTATTTATTATATTAAATTTTTTCCTTTCCCAGCTAAAATGAGTTTAATATTCACATTAAATATTTTTACTTCAAAGATAATTACTATTCTTACTAATTGTATTTCTTTTCTAAATTTTAAACTTTACATTCTAATCTTAAAAATCTCATCAAATTTTTATAGTTTTCTGAAAAACTAAACAATTTTTTTTATAATTTTTATACAATTGCTTGAAATGTAATTTGCATTTATTTAAAGTTCTTAACATTAATATATAATTATGAGAATTATTTAATTAATGTTAATAACAATAATAATATTTTTAAATATAGAAAACTAGTATTTACATTAAGAATTTATAAGAAACCGGTTTTAATGGAGATTTAAAAAAATATATAAAAGCGATTGAGAGTGATATTTCAAAAGAGAAACATATAAGATTTTATTCGACTTCATCGAAAAACCAACATCATTAGAAATTAAATAAAATTTAAAAATGAGTGAAATGTGTGCAAGCTACTTCCAGTTTTCGATTTGAACAAAATCTTATGTTTACATATTTTATTAGAAAAAGTTACAGGAGAAATTCCATATTTTTAATATTGTATTATACATAAGTTGGGCAGAAAAGTAGGCGGGACACTTCCATTTTATGCTTTTAACTTTATTTCTATTTTCTAATTTTCATATTTTTATGTTTTTTGTTTTATATTTCTTATTATTTTCTCCTTTTACACATTTCACCACGAAAATCCTATGCAAAAGTACTATTTCTATCAAATATCATTCCCATCTCTCTTGGTTTCAGCAAAACGTAGCTAGATTGACTTAGATTCTTTACAGCACCAGAATATACATAAATATTGTGGTCCTATACCTACAAAACTAAGATTTTACTTATTGAATTATATATTTTAATACCTTTTAAAATCCTAACACTTTCCTGATATAAGCAACATTTTATTCGACTTAGATTACGTATTCAATAATATTTTAAAATGGGAGGTATTAAAACCGCGCCACCTTTAGGGAAATATAGGAGTTAATAAACCAGCTTCACTGCCAAACACTAGGAGCGCTCTTTCCAGTAACATTCTAAGATAAAATGAAATTTACACTGCGGGGATATTACGTAATTCAGGTTAAAGTTTTAATAATTTTGCGTACAGTTAACACGGATGGTAGTAATATAGGAAAAAATATCGGAATACTCATCATTATGTACAACGTTCGACACAGAATTTCTTTCTGAATCGATTAAACGACGTCCAACCGACCTACCTATTAATATTATTCTATGTATTCGAATTAGATTTTGTAAACATAACTCGCTTAATTTAATAAAAGTTTGCCTATGTTGCATTATTATTTATTTTAACTATGTGCCAAGTTTCATTATAATCTACTCAAAATGGTGGAAAAACTTAAATATTTGATGAGGTCGCAATAGAACAAATTATTTTGATAGAAAAAGCCTGCAGAAAGTGGTTTTAAAGGGTCCATTATTTCACCTAGTCCCCCTGCAATGAAAATTTCATATTGAGTGACAAAAGTGCCCTTAAATTTTTGCAAAATTATTTTTATGGTTAAATACATTTTAATATTCCTTCTGACTTAAATTTATAGAATTAAATTTGTTTTAATTATTATCAAAAGCTATTTCTTGCATTTACATTGTTGTATAATTTCTAATTAATCAACTGTGGACAGAGTTGCATGGAAAAGTGCATTTTAATGTGTGTTAACTGAAATTCATAATTTCACATTTGTTAATAATATATAGATTATTAAATTACAAAAATACTTAATTTGTGTTTAATATGAATTCATTCTAAGCTAATATTTTTAATATTTTAACATATTTAACTTTATTTTACAAATTTTATACAAAAGCAAAAAAATTATAATAACTTTGATTAGTTTTATTTATTTCTCCACACCTTAAAATAAATAGATTACACCTGCATTTAATTTGAATTATATTTAAATTTTTATTACCGTTATTTTGAATGTATAAATTATTCATTATCCTTTAAATATCAGAAGAAAAAAAAAAACACAACTAGTGTTGGCGTTTCTATTTGTTGTATAAACTTTTTATACAAAGTTTTAAGCAAATAGAAATAATTTTAATTTATGCCTACATAGTAAGATACTGTTTTATTGCACTAAATTCAAAAGAAAATCCTATTTATTACAACATGACATGACATAAATAAAACAGTTTGATGTTTAAGCTTTTCTTTATAAAATGCTTCAAAATTGTGGGTTTTATATTAACATCATATTTGCTAATGAAATTCATAAAAAGCTTTGAAGTAAATTATGCATTTTTGTTTTTACAAATTACAAACCTATATCATTTATTTTACTTGAATCATGATTCATATCAAATGTGTTATTACAGTTTTTTTTTGTAAATATTTAAAGCCCTATATAAACATTTATTTAACTGCATTTATTTTCCACTACAATCTAAATATTTTATAAATGGCTCTAATCAAGGCTTTGTGTTAAATAACATTACTATTAAGTTAACTTCACACAAAAAACTAAAACCGTTAAAATGTTGGTTGGATGAATGAATGTTTGTTTGTAATGTTGGGATTTTCGTTTCATTTTTCTATTAACCAATTTATTGAATTCCAATTTTAAACACGTTTTTGTTTTAAACATTTCTTTGTACCCACCATCAGAAAATGATGGGAGATATATTGGGTCTATCATTCCGTTTGTAACATGTTAAAATATTCGTCTAAGACCCTAATATGTATATATATTCTAAGACGATATATTCTAGGGATGTCCGTCCGTCTGTCTGTTGAAAGCTTGATAGAGATCATACGGGATGAGCTAGGAAGACGAAATTTGGCAGAAATAGTATAAGGTTTGTTTCGATTATAAATAAGGAAGTTATGAAACAAAAACCCATGACAATGTGCAATATGTTATATTTGTACGTTCATCCGTCTCATAGATGAACGTACAAAGATGAAAATTAGGGTTAATCATAATATATCAAATGGGAAACCAAGACCGATTTTTTCGTCCGCTCATAAAAACATGCCTTTTTAGGCATATTTCGCCCTAAATATCAAAGGGAAAAACGTACAAAGATGAAATTTTAGACTGTAAGAAATGGGCATGCACCGCCCTCCCACAAAAATCCATGATATTGATGTTTTTGTGTTATAATATGTCACAAATGTAAAATTACTGGAATAGTTAGTAGGAAGAAAAATTTTAAATATATTAATTGAAATCGCCTCTTTTATTCCATTCTAAATTTTATTTTATACAAAAACAGTAACCATTTACATATACTTTGATATATTTTGATGGTGGGTATTAAAGTTTCGTCCAAGCCGTATATAACATTCCTACTTGTTTAATATTACATTTATTTTATTTATTTTTATAGTTTATTTTATTTAAATATTACAAGCAGGTGAGGTCATTGTTCTCTTTTTTTTCTTCAAATCAAATACAATATTTATGGTTTTGTGATTATGCAAAAAAATAATAACAAAAAATAATGCACAACAATTAGGTGTGGTATTAAAATAAATTCATTTTTTTGTCTGTTTCAAAATATTAGATCGATAATAATGTTTATTAAACATGTGCAATTATCATAAGCAATACATGATTTTAATGTTTATTAATAATTGTTACCTTAAAATTGCTTTTAATATTCTTTAAATGGTTTAATTTTGTTGCATATACTTTTATTTGTTATTTATATGTATTTGTTAACAACATTTTTCATTTTAAATAAATTACGACTTTATCGAATCTTTCATACTCAACATCATAACAGTTTAAATACAGTGAAATTTAAAAGTAGTCGGAATGGGGTCTAGTCAAATGGATTTCTTATTTATAATCACTATCACGGACTGGAAAAAAATAGATAGTTTTAGAATCTTATCGGGACAGGTTGTTATCATAGAGGAGTATTTTGATTTATATTAAAAGTCTTTCTGTAACTTTCGAATTTTAAAGTTTTACCAAAAATTCAGAAAATCTATTAAATTAACAAATTTGAAAACAAAAGATACATAGAAATGAGAACTAGCATTTTCTTTTTTTTTCAAACACTGAAATGAAAATATTGAAATTTTATAAAAATTTAGGAGTTTTATAAAATATAATTTTTTCCTTGAAATTTTGAAAAAAAAATATTCAAATTTTATAAATAATAATGAAATTTTATAAAAAAAAATAATGAAATTTTATAAAAAAAAGTAATGAAATTTTATAAAAATTTGAAATTTTTAAAAAATTTTGAAATTTTTTAAAAATTTAAATTTTTGAAAATCATTTAAAATTTAAATTCAATAAAAATCTAGAAATATAAAAAGCAATGAAATTTTATAAAAAATTTTAAATTTTATAAAAATCTAAATTTAGAAATTTTATAAAAATTAAGAAGAAATTTTATAGAAATCTAAAAATTTTATAAAATATTTGGAATTTTAAAAAATATTGAATTCTATAAAAAATTTTGAAATTTTCTGAAAATAATTAAATAATGATTTTTATTTTTTTGAAAATCTTAAAATAATTGCAAAATATTAATAACTTTTACAAAGTTTTATAAAAATTTGGAAATGAAAAAAAAACTGAAATTATAAAAATTTTGAAGAGATTGAGATGACAAAAAATTGAAATTTTAGAAAAAAATTTAAATTTTAGAAAAATTTTGAGATATAATATAAATTTTGGTATTTTTAAAAAATTTTATAAAATTTAAAAAAAAATAAAATTTTTTAAAAATTTGGAGATATAATAAAAATTTTGATATTTAAAAAATTTTATAAATTTTTTGATATTTAAAATTTTACTAAAATTTTCAAATTTAAACAAAATTTAGAATTTTGAAAGTAAAAAAATGTTAAAAATTCTACGAATTAAATTTGTTGGTAATGTGCAGATTCTTCGATTTTGAGTTATAGATGTCAAACTAATCACATTTTATTTTATTATTTTTTGTTGCAATAAGTTTTATGCTATCTTAGGACTAACGTTGATTTTCCGAAAATAATTAAATGAACTTTTACTGATGTTCTCTTTGAGCCACAAAACCTTTGCTTTAGCAGTATAAATTATGAAACAATTCCATTAAAGTACGATTTTTAGTTTTGAAAAACGTTTCATCCGATAATGTTCGTATCAGTAACAAAATATCAAGTTCTTACACAAAGGCAATATTCTTAATAAAGCCCTCTCTATTCAAGTAAAATATGATTGAAATATTACGAAATTGCTCTATTGGAAACCCTCCTCTTTCTATCCGATTGGGAGACAATATTTATCATTACTCAAAAAGTTTACTTCCCAGTTTACTAAATATCATTTAATTTATGCATAAAACTTTAAATATTAATTTATTTTTACATACATAAGTATCACTAAAATATAATTATATTTTTTTTTTAAATTAAGTCTTCTCCCAAAAACAGCTAAAAAAAAGCAACAGAGACATGATGTAATAATAATGTTAGTAATGTGTAATATTTATATGGTAATAATAACTTTAACCTTATCTACATAAAAAAATAATGAAGAAAATGACTTTTATTTTCTGTATAACAATAAAAATTTGACGTCAAAATATGTGAACGAGTAGCACAACTAAAAAAATGAATAACTAACTTACACCTTTTCATTTGTCTAACGAGATTTGTTAAACTTTGGCTAATGATATTTTTTTTGTTTCTTCATTTATGAAAGGTATTTTCATACATATTTTTATGCTTGACTTTTTATACACACACACACACTCTATATATTTTTTTCTTAATTTTCTTGTAAATATTTTACGCCTTGTTGCACTTTCATTTTGAGTGTTTGTAGTTTAAACATAAATTTATAACACCATTAGTTGTAGTTTAGTTTTAATCTTTAGTTTAATAATATGTTTATTAAATGTTTGTTACAAAAAAAAAAAAAAAAAATATATCAATTTGTATATGATTTATTTAAGTTGTGTAAATAAAGTTAAGTGTTGCAAATTTAAAAACAAAAGACTTAAGATACAAACACGAAATGTTATTGCAATTAACAAGATTTATAAAATTTCTTGTTAGCAAAATTTCCACAAAAAAAAAATAATGTAATTTCAAATATGTTTATATAAAATTCATTATAATGTTGATTGATAAATATAGTTTATTTTTTTAGAAAATTTAAATTTGGATTTTTGTTAAAGATTTAATTCATTATATGAATTGAATAACTATTTCTTACTTCGTAATTGTCTTAACCCAAAACATATTTGATAATTTTTATTGTTTTGACAAAAAATGAATGAACAGACGATTGGTACTTCTTTGAATTCAGTCTCTTAAAATATTTAAAATGTGGTAAAAAACTGTATTTTTATAGGTTTTTGAGATATCATACAACATTGTCACAAATTAATATAGTCTGATTTTGTTTTTAAGGAATGGAGATATGGCCTTCAAACACGATCCATAGTCAGTTCTTTTACCACCGATTCTACATCTTTCCGTTATTGACTGACAATGATTGTAGACATTTTTTACCATGCTTTGCCTATTTCTGCCTCTGAGATATCCGTCAAACAAATTAAAATACATAACTGTGGGGTCCTCTAAATTTAGCCAGCTATACAGCGTATGCCCCAAAATCGATTGCCCAGGGATTGCTTGATCATAAATTAGATGTAGTTAGATACTTGAACTGTTCAATAGAGGACTCTATTTCCCACCAGCAAGATATTCGCTTACAAAATGCTGCACCAATTCCTCCTATTCCGTACAATATTAATTATTACGAGGTGTTATCACTGTGACTCGTGCTGACATATACTAGAATCCTTAACGAAAGCCTATCGCATAACAAAGTTTGAGTTCTTCTGCACGATCTAAAAGCTAAAAGTAATGTGTTCTTGACATTCTACAGATCTCAATTGAAGACCATCCGATTGCAAATGTCATCAAGTGATGAATGGTGCAGTTTCAAACTTACATTAATTTATTTGCCTCATTAATTATTTGTTATTTACTTTTTTGGTGCAGTTCTTCAAAACTTCATATTACCAAAAAAAAAAAAAAACATGTAATACTAACACACTAAATTGGGTCAAGGCCATAAGTTTTTAAAAATTGTCACACAATACACATTTTGCATACAAAAAATATAATAATACTTAAAATCATTAAACATATAAAGTGAATTTAATATCAGTCTTTTTCGTTTAAAATTACAAAAATTAACTAAATACTAAATAACAAAAACAGTTTAAAACAACAAAAATATTTAAGAAATTTGTAAGACATTATTGTGACATTGCTCAGAAACATGAACATGAATTTGTTTACGTTTTTGATATATACATTTTAGAAACAGAAAGTAGTATTTGACGTCTCTTCCTGATATGAAATTGTTGACATTACACTAATATGAAAAAATTTGCGCATTTAGACAATTTTTTAAATTACAAAAAAATATTATGGCAATCATGTTTAAAGTTCAAAAAATTAACTTAAATATTCAAAATTATGCTTTATATTGGTGTTAATGTCTGCAATCTCATCTCCATTTGTTAATTTTTCTAAGAAACAAGCAATTGCATGTTTTTATATAGCATATAATCAACATCAAATTAGGAGGTTTGAGTGTCTACAGGAAGACACTAAAACAAACAATTAAGAACACAGTATTCGGCTTTACCGAGTCCTATATACCCGTCACTTAAGTTGCTTAATATGTGCTGCTACACACTGCATCAGCATTCAGGGCAACTATTTATTTAATTATTTACTTCTACTCAAAAAATCAGAAAAAAATTTCAGTAGAGAATTAAGTCATATTGGCTTCACAAATCCAAAACAAAGATTTAAGCGCAGATGCTGTGTTATGTAGCTTTTATCAGTAAAGAAACAATTTTATTAAGTATTTAAAAGTTTTTTCACAATAAACCGATAATAAATGCAATCGATTTATGGAGAATAGCTGCCAAATATGCTATAAGAAATTGCCTAATTCAATCTGAGTTCTAGATCCAGAAATATGTTGAACCGAAAAATTCTTTCAAAAATCAAACAATGAATGTTCTGTAGGTAAAAATATATACTAGCGATTTATGGAAGTTCCAAGTCGAATCTTTTTGAAATAATTAAAAATAACTGTTTTTGAAGATATCATTTATGAATGAATTCCGAATTTCGTTAGCAAAATTCTCGGGACCCCTAGGCAAAACTTTATATACATATTGTACAACTTAAATTGAGACTCTTCTTAAACGTCATATAATCTGATGGATAGATTTTTTTACCCATAATTCAGAATATATTATGCTTTATAGGATCTCAGATGAAAAACGTATAAATTACCAACGGAATGACAAATTTACAAAAGTATTAACAATCGAAAATATGAACAACTTCATAAAAACGTGGTGCACGTTTCTGTGAGTTTACTGTATTAAAAATCAATTACCCTAAAGCACATGAAATAATAATGAATAATAAGCACTAATTTGCTGATTTCAAAAATACTTCTAAACGGATCTTGAGTGCTACCACTTTTATTTTTTGTATGTATTTTTTTTTTCAACAGCATATTCCATTCTAAACATTTAAACGCCTAAACATTATTATGTTTTTAACATTATTTTAACTGATTTATAAATTAAAAACAAGTCATAAAAATTATTTTATATAAACAAAACAAAACGGAAATTATATTTAACTCTAAACGCTCTAATTTAATTTTTTTTCTAAAAGATTTTACATCATACCAGAAAAGTTAAACAACTTTCATAAAACATTAAACACCTACTTACAGTAACATACATAACAAATATATTGCAACAATACAGTTTAAATGCAATTTACTTTGTTAAGATAAATAAATAGTAAATAAAGAAAATTTATTAAACTATTGATTAACTAATTATTTGCTATTGTTTCATGTCAAAAACCCATAATTTTCATAAACAAACAAATAAGAATGTTATATACGGCTTGGCCGAATCTTTAATACCCACCATTAAAATATATTAAAGTATATTTAAATGATAAGTGTTATTGTATGAAGTAAAATTTAGAAGAAAGTCCTGCTAAAATAAAACCATAAATGGAATAAAAGAAACGATTTTAATTAATATATTTAATTTTGTTAAGTTTCTTTCTAATAATTAACTACCGATACATCGAAAATTTCATCGTTTACCTCCCTCCATTCATTTCATATTTGTGACATATTATATCACAAAAACACGGATTTGTGACACCCCCTTTTTTCCAATATTCGTGCTACTATCTAACAGTCAGTCTAAAATTTCATCTTTGTACGTTCTTCCCCTTCATATTTAGGGCGAAATATGCTTAAAAAGACATTTTTTAATGAGCGGGCGAAAAAATGGGCGGGTCACGCCTATTATTCCCATCTTAGCTTCCCGTTGCTATAGTATGATTTACCTTAAATTTCATCTTTGTACCTTAATCCGTTTCGTATTTATGTACTAAAATGCTTCAAAATTACAGATTTTCATGTGTTTTTGTTCCATAACTTCCTTGTTTATAATCCGATTCTGTCCATTTTCAATACCAAACAAGAGATGAAATTGTGAGAATTATCTGTTACGTCTTCCTAGCTCATCGGGTGCGATCTCTATCGTACTTTCAACAGACAGTCGGACAAATGGACAAAGGGACAGACATAGCTAGATCGACTTAGAATCTTACCAGGACCCATGAATATACATATATACATGTTGGGGTCTTAGACGAATATATTAACATATTACAAACGGAATGACAAACCCAATATACCCCCCCAAACATTTTTTGATGGTGGGTATAAAAAAAAACTAAGAAGTCAGCAAATATTTTATACTCTACACAATAATACGCTTTAAAGTTTAAACGACAAATGACTGATGGCGTGTTTTTTCTTTTCGTATGATGATGACGTTGTTTTCAACGTTAAATTTGATTTTGCTGTGACTTTTTGATGACTGTGACGATATGACTACACAATCATGATAACAATCTTTTATTTTTGTTATTGTGGATTATGTTTTTAGTTTATTTTATTAAAAAAAAAATAAAATATTTTAAAATTAATGCAAAAGATTTACGTTGAAAAGGCTTTAATTTAAAGCCATAGAATAAACTTAAAATTTTGAATTTAGAATTAATCCTTAAAAATACTTTAATGCTGTTTATTTTAGTTCTATGACCTTGTGCAGCCTTTTTTTCTATAATATATTACAAATATTGTTATGAATGAATGACATTTTCCGTCCCTTATACGATTTAATGCTTTACGTCAGAAAAGACAAACTATATATTTTAGGTTTTACGAAGCAATGCATTTTTTGGACTCTATAGAACCAATTTCTGAACATAGAACTGAATGAAAATTTATATAAAACTGAACTAGAACTGAACTAGAACTGAACTAGAACTGAACTAAACTGAACTAGAACTGAACTAAACTGAATTAGAACTTTTATTTTCTAGAAAATTTGTTGACAATATCGTGAAATTTGTCTATTTTATAAATCTAAACATTAACTTACTTGTTCCGGTGGCATTTCTCCATGTATATACTGAGGAGCACCACCAGGATGTACCCAAGTTCCATGTGGCACAGTATGAGCCCAGCCATGTAAATTAACATTAGCGGTTACATTATTCACAAAAACATTACTTGGTAAGGCGGCTGGTATCATGGTTTGATACATGGCGCCCGCTTGATGATGATGTTGATGTGATGGATGATGGTGAGCTGGCATACCAGGAGTTGGAACATACGACGGTATTTGAGGATTAAACATTTGTTGTCCTCCAGCATTTTGATACGTGTTATTGTTGGTGTTATTTTGATGTTGCTGTACAGATACAGTTTGTGTTTGATTATTGTTGGTTGTTGGATTAGATGTTGTTGGCGTCGTATTCGAATTGTTGTTATTATTGCTTACATTGTTGTTATTAGAGTTTGATGTCGTTGTAGTTTGTTGCTGCTGTTGTTGTTGTGGAGTAGAATTTTGATGTTGTTGTTGCTGATGATGTTGCGCAGCAACAACTGGTTGCGTATGCTGCGTCATAATTTAAAATCGTAAACGCAGCTTATGTTTGTTAATCGGCTTTATTTATGTTTCTTTTATACGTTTTTTCTTGGGTTTGAGTAAAAATTTTTAAAAAATTCTTTTAGGGAGAAAGGTAGATATATAAAAAAAAAATTTTGTATAAGATATAATTATCAATAGTAGAACTATTTTTGTAAATAGTAAAAAAATTGGACAAATTTAAATAATTGAAAAAAAATAAAAATTTATAATAACGTTAACCACCTTAATCATTTTTCTTATAACAACTCTGTTATTTTATAGTCTATCTTCATTAGCAACTCTGCATAAACAAAATACAACAAAAACAACAAATAGCCGGTAAATACAAATTCGCCTAAGAAAATTATGATTATTCTCGCCGCATATTGCAAAAGAAAAAACAAGAAAACGTTAACAAAATAAAGCAGAAAAATTACGAATAAACAACTAAAAGAAAAGTAACTAAAACAAAATAAATAATTTCCTATTATATATTAGAAAAAATACCATAAATTATTTTTAACAAAGAACTAGTGGAACGGATTTAAAAGGGGTGTACATTAGGTTTTTGTTAAAAAAAAAATAACAAAGAATGCAAAAATTAAATAAAATGTAATAAAAAAATGACATTAAATTAAAAAGTAAAATTAAAATGCAATTGTTTTGTGTGATTTTACGATAATGAATATAAAATATCAGGGACCGCAAATAGGAATTTATTTGCATGCGTATGCAAATTCATTACGGGAATAAGTAGGAATATTTTACAGCAAGAAATGAAACACATTCTTTACAACCGGCGGCCGGTTATTTCTTAACTTTCATAACCTCATTCTTTTTTGCTCTTTCGCTTCAAATTGGAATTAGCTCATATCAGGGATGGACAACAAGCTGTTAATTATAGCAAAGATTTTAATGTGTTAATTACAATTTAGTTTAATTCTGCTTAATAGCAATTCTGATTTAATAAATATAATTTTAAATATCGATAACATCAGTGTCATAGTATTTCAAAATTGTTTTAAAATAGGATTGTAAGAGAAAGCAGATATTAGTTTGGTATTTTATAATATAATTCAGTTAAAAGAGAAAAACAAAAAATAATGCGTTTCATTTTGGTACGTTTTTTAAGTTGTATATACTTATAATTATTTTGAATTTGTACTTATAACATTTCATTATAAGTACAAAGTCGTTAGAAAGAAAAAAATACAATAAAAACTTAAATATTACCAGGAATGAATATTAAGGAATAGACAGGTAAAACGTTAAGTTTATAAAGTAATAAAGACACAAAATTTTTTTTGTACTTTTCATTTGTATTGCAGTATTAGTTCTTAGTACTTTTTGAAAATCCATTGTTTTTCGAAATGAAAGGCTTATATTTATTACTATTTAGACCTAATTTTTCTTTTAGTAGACTAATCGCGTTTCATTTAATATTCCAATCTAATTTTGGAAACCATTCAAAAAAGTAAATAAAATTTATAAAAGAGGATAAATGTAAGAAAAAAGTACTTGAGGTATCGAAGAAGTTTTTGATTTTGTGATAAATTTATGGTTTAAATATTAATTAAGTGCAAAAATTATGCCATTAATTTGAGAATATAAATTGAATAAGGAAAAATTAAGAAGCGATTAATCGAGACATTATTAACAAAGGCTTTCAAAAATATATAAAAAGTAATATTGGCAGAAGGATTCACAAGGATATTGCAACAACATCAATGATTCCTTTTAAGGTATACTAAAACTTATTTTTTATAATTAAAAGCTATGAATACTAGCAGATGGCAATCATTTTAGCTTTCAGAATAATAACTCATTACATTTAATTTCATATTAACTTGTAATTCCAATGACTTTTGTTGTTGACTTTTGTATGTTAATTTTAGCAACAAATTAAAATTATCGAACCAATTAAAAATTTAAATTATCTTTAATGTATTAATAAAGCTTAGAGGTCTACAAACTTTGACCAAAATATTTGCTATTTTATTTACTAGGTACGTCAAATGAATGTTTTGCTAAGAGACAATTTGTTAAAAAAAATATATATATTTTTTTATGAAAATATTTGGAAAAGACTCATAACTGGGAAAATATAAAAAAGTAAAAGAAAAAATGAATTTTATCATTAGAATAACAAATATGTATAAATTCAAAAAAGTACTCTACTAAATTCTCCATCCCTGACACAAGATATTGTTCTATAACATGGAGATCAAGTGTTAAATAAAATTTTTGTAGGGAATTTTTGCTAAACAAGAATCTAAAGCAACTCGTGAGAATCACTAATAAACTAAGAAAACTTATTGATAATCTAAAAACAACATTAACTTACCACAAAATGTTAATATAAAAACAAAAATTTTAGTTTTTAAAGAATCCACTTAAATAATCTGTTTTAACTTAGTTGTTGTTTTTTTTTTCTTTTGTTCTGTAATAAATTGCAAAACATGACATTTGTTATGTTAATATATTTAAAAAAAATGCTAAATAATTTTTAACAAAACTCTTTCCAAAGGCAACAAGTTACTATTTGCCAACTTTTCTACACAAAAATTAAAGCAAATAAAATAAAAAGCCTTAGCAAAGGAATTTCTGTTAAAAAAATATATGTTCTATAGTTAGTGACGTTGGTTGGTGCTGGTCAACTTTCTTTCAAGTGTGATATCAGCAAAATTTTTTCATATTCTTCTCGTTTTACTCCACCGCTACAAAAAAAAACTAAATTTAAACACACACAAACACGACTACGCAAACACTTTTTTGTAATAAAAATTTTAAACACGAAATTAATTTAAGCATAACAATATATTATTTAAATTTATGCCAAAATCTTATTAATTGCTCTCACAATTGCACAAATTCCTTTAAATTTTCAACACAAAAAAAAGAAAATATTGTATCGTTTTCTTTATGCTTTCTGTTACATTTTTTTCGACTACGTTGTTCAACTGTTGAGAAAAAAAAACTTTACCTCAATTTGATTCTCGTTTAAATACACGAATTATTTTGTTTTTTCAATTGTTTTATGCGCTATAACAATAATTTTTTCTTCGTAAATTTTATTCTTTTATTAATTATGTTTAATAAGTTTTTACGGTTTTTCACAATATTTTTGTTAATTTTTCTTCAAGAATTCTGCGGAAATTTCACGTTGCGACCGACATTTAATTATGAAGTGCGGCGAAATAAATTAAAAATTGACAATTTATCATTGGTTTATTGTGAGAGTGAATAGGAAAGCTAGTGTATGTATGTATCGGCATGTGATAAGAGTGAATGGAATGACATTAATAGATAGTTTTGACAGCAATTCAATATGACAAATAGAGGGCAGCACAATGAATTGTAATAATAAAAAATAAGATTTAAATAAATATGCTATAATTTAAATTAAGCTACTAAAAAATAAATAAAATAAAAAAATGTAAATTAATAAGTAAATAATTAAGCAAGTAAATAACTATGTAATTATGTAAGTAATTAAAACAAATTAAATATCCCAAAATAAGAGCTTTATTAATTGCAAAGCCTATGGAGTAATTGCAATGATCTTAAAAAAAGCCGCCAATTATACGCGTTTATATGAAAAAAAAACAATTTCATGAATATCGAAGAGTTTTACAATATTTATGCTAACAAATATCACCGAAGAAATAAATCGCAATAAAGTTATTCCAGTGTAGTAGAAGACTTTATTATATCAAAGAATACATTTAAAATAAATAAAAATTTACAATTTCGACTTTTTTCTCATTGCAAATTCCATTAAAGCATACATAAATTCCTCACTCCCAAAACGCTTAACCAATTCGTCACATTCCATATCGATGGCATGTAATAAAGCTTTCTTTTCCTCACAACGTAATAATCTTTTTGAAATTTGCAATGATTGAGGAGGTAATTCTGAAAATTCTCTTAATTTCGGCCATATCACAGTATTCAACTCGCCATTTTTGTAAATGCGAGAAACAAAATTAAAATTATAGGCATCACGAGCCATTAGTTTTTCACCAAATAATAGAATTTCTGTAGCTTTAGAACGACCCATTAGTAAGGGGAATAAATAAGAAGAACCAGCTTCAGGGACTATGCCCAATTTAACAAAGGGAGCAGCAAAATAGGCCTATAAAAACACATACAATAAAGTATATTAAAATATTGGTTTATATATATACAATGTTACCGTTTCCGAACACCACACTAAATCCGATATACCGGCCAAAGTAGTGCCAATACCTATGCAGGGACCATTCACTAAAGACACAATAATCTTGGGACATTCAATAAAACTTTCTACCATATGCTTAAAGATAGCATTTGATTCTTTTATATAGGCATCCATATCTTCTATAGCGCTAGATTGTGACAAATCATTGCCGGCCGTATAGAAATCACCTACTCCTGTAAACACCACCATGGTTGTGGTCTCATCCTTGCCGGCTTCTTGTAAGACCCTAGCAATTTCTCCATAGGCTTTGCGATTAACACAATTTTTCTTTTTGGGATTATTAAATTTGACCAGAACTATTTTGTTTTGCTTTTCCACCAGCAATTCCTTGTAATCTTGGTACATTTTAGCAATATATATAAAGTCGAACTTTATTATTGATTAAAGTTAAATTAAGAATATTTCTATTGTTCTATTGTTATTATTCAAGTTAAAGTCCAATCAATTTAATCTTAAGAAACCGTCTAATGATTATGGGGAGTGCGGTTGAAATTTCTTGGAATATTTATTATTATCAACAATAATTTTCTTAATAATGGAATCATGCAAAAGTCAGCTGGTTTAGTCTTTGATTAATACACTTAGAAAAATTATTGCGCATTTTAATAAGAATCTAGATATTTTAAATAAGTCGGTACGCCTAACTGTCTAATGGAACCTAAACGTATGGGACTATAAATGTTTATATATTTGTAGCAAGTTCGTACAACTTAAGGTTACTTCTGAAGTTTTAAAATGCTATCAAATACAGAATTTTTTCACTGGTTAAATTCTGGATTAATTCTTTATTAGTTCTACTCAGTTATTGTAAAGTTTTAGCTCATTTCTTGATTCAAATTGAATTCTGAGTCGATTTAACGATGTCCGTCTGTCTATCCGTCTAATTAAATTTTAACAAACGAATTGAAATTTACCCATATTATTCTCCTAAGCAGTTTGGAATTGAATTTCAGCAAAATTGGTTCAGATATAAAAAAAAATTATACTAATTTGTATATATGTGCTGTAAATATGCAAATAACAGTTTAACTGTATACTCCACGCAATGTAATTGTTTTTGTTCGAAATTTTAACATGGTGTTTTGTATTTGTTGTTGTTCGAAGTATTAAAAAAGTGTTGTGTATGATCGTGCAATGTTCGATTAAATATATTAGTATCAAACTTAATAACTAAATATATATGCATGAAGAAAAAAACGACATTATGTTATATCTTGTAACTAGAAATGAACTAGTACTGAACTAAAACTGGAACTTAACTTGAACTAGCTGCAACTGACTAGGTGGTGGGGGGTATTTAAGATTCGGCAAAGGCGAATATAACACTCTTTCTTGTTTCAAACTCAATTCTAGTTAAATTTTAGTTCAGGTCTACAATAATTATAGTTGACATATGAATCAGTTTCTATAGCTTTCTATTATAGTTCTATTTAGCCTTTAGCGCTAATAAATTATTCGTTCGATTAACCAACCTAGCGAATAATTTATTCACATCAATTTAATTTGATCAGAGTAATAAGTAACATGTCTTGTTTTTCGATTTGTTTACATTCCAACAACCTGTTTTGATTTGCATTAACAGCTGTTTTTGCAGCGTTACCACTATGATATTTTTCAATCATACTTTGTATATTATATGTTGGGATTTTGGTAGGTTAAGGGAAATACGCCCAAATATAAAATTTAACGATATAAAAGTGAGTATGATTGCAACCAAGTTAACTGCGTTGCTTGCTATCATACTCACATGCAGTCAACTTCACTATGGCAATCAATTAGATTTGTAGCCACTAGCTTGCAACAAATTTTATTTTTGGGTATTTCTTTTTTGGATAGTATAAACTTTTTCTGTGGTAACATTGGCTGTTTCCACAGTTTTTGTTTTTGTGCTGTTGCAGAAACAAAAAATAAAAGAAAATTTCTTTAATTGCAGTTTTATTTTGTTTATTTGTAATTTTTTTTTAATCACTTTTCTTAAATTGTAGAAAATAACAAAATGACCGAATTTTTAGCGGAGAATAATGCTTGTGGTCAAAATCTATTACGTATTGTTTCCATGGGCAATTCCATAATTGCAGAAATTCTACGTTTAAAAGATTATATACCCGATATATTTCGGTAAGTGTTAAAATTAATTTGTCGCACTAAAATAGCACGAATTAAACATGCATTACAATTGCAGTTTGGAATCGAAAGCTGATCAACAGAAGTATGGCGAAGTAATTATGGATTTTAGTTATTTAAAGATTGCAGAAGCTCAAGATTTAAAAATCGAACAAAATCCAGAATTACAAGATTTAGATGATGAGTTGCGAGAGAATTACTTAGATTTATTAACTCGTTTCTATTTAGCCTTTGAGAGTACACATCAATATGCATCGGATTTGCAGCATTTTATAGATGAACTTAATCGTGGTTATTATATACAACAGACTTTGGAAACTGTTTTGCAAGACCAGGAGGGTAAGCAGTTAATGGTAAGTTTTACATAAAAAATAAACTTTGTTTTATAGAAATTTTTCATAAAATTCGTGTGTTTATAGGAGATTTTCTAAAATTTTGTTTTCTATATAAAATTTATTAAAATTTTCGTTGTAGGAGAAAAATTTTAATTGTCTATGAAACATTTTCTAAATTTCATTAAATTTTGAAGAATATAAAAGAAAATTATAAAAATTTTCCTTTTTTAAATTGTAAAACTTTAACTTTTATAATATTTTAATGTTTTTTTTAATTTTTCAAAACTTAAAATTTTTTTATAAATGTTTCGTTAAGTTCAATTATTTTTTAGCAAATTGTAGAAAATTTTTAAAATTTTGTCTTTGATTTTCAGAACTTTTCGAAAATTTCACATTTTTTAGATTTTTTTTTTTTTTTTTT
>JACGTJ010009861.1:643-19848 GCA_014858695.1 Chrysomya rufifacies | reverse complement strand
TATATATATATAATTTCGGCAGTACTTTCTCTTTATGTTATGAAATGGAACACATCCTATTTACACAACATGTTAAGAAGTTTTAGAATAGAATTATTGCTACTTAAATTTATTTGTATGTAGTGAAATATACGTAGGTATATGTTACATACATATGCATATAATCACTAAAATGTATAATGCCTTTGTTAACATCAAAAAAGAAGTGCACAAATGTAAACACCATTTGTCTTGATTTCTAAAATTGATTTCTAATTAATAATATTAAATAAAGCTGCATTAAAACTTTGATGTTAAGAAGTGCACATATGTATATGCAGAATTGTCTACATTCTCATATACATACATTTAATGAAGAAATATATGAATATTAGTACATACATACAAATACATGGATATGTTTTATGTACATAAATTGCATCTACAAACATACGTTTTTTATAGATACCTACTATGTACGTAAGTACTTTGTATTTTTTGTGTATTTTAGTTATTAGGTCTGGCTAAACAAAATATTATACAAGTATGAAACATTTATAGATTTAAATGATCTTCTTTTCACTTAAAATTGGTAACACATCTTGACTGTTGTTGTTCATTTCGTATGTCTTCTGTCTTTGTTTTTGTTGGATTTCAGATGCACATGAACTTGAAGAATTTTTGGTTGGAACTGCTACAGTAGTTGTCTTTTGATCTTTTCCCTTTTTGTAAGCCTGGATGTAGAAGTTCATAAACAAACAGAAGAATATCGAAGAATTGAGTAACAACAAAGCTGAAATGAATTTCGAAAATTGGCATTGCTGACTGAACAAGGCTCGCATTGTGTGAATGATACAGAGAACGAATTGGGCCTGTAAATAAAAATTGAGATTTAAAATTAATCATAAGTTTAGTAATAAATAAAAATTAAGATTGAAAAATTAATCGTAAGTATAGTATATGATATATAAATAAATAAAAAAATGACCAAAAAACTATATGCGAATGTTATATATTTCAATCATATCAAATTGTCATATCAGGTGCTTAACATAAAAAACGTTACAACAGGTTGTCAAATAAAAAAATATTTCTACGATAAACCCCAAAAAATGTAAAGTCAAATATGAAATAAAATGTTTATTGGGCTACCACAATCTAGTTAAAATTCAAAATTTTATGTTTAGTAACAACTAAGATTATCATAAGATCATCATAACTATCATAACTTTTTAAATAATTTTTATGGATATTTCCAAGATTAGCTTTTCAAACAAATCTATGAATACTTATTCGACAACCCATTTATGATATACGTTATTACGACTTAGATTTGTTCGAAGTATAATGGTGGAAAATTTTCTCTCCTCGTAGATATCTTAAAACATTGAGTTTCGGAATACTGAATACCCAATCCGATAATTCATTTGGGGTGTCCAATTCTTACAATGTATATATGACTTGATGCTAGATCAGATTAGTACACCACATGTATCTTCTTTTAATAAAATCTTACGCTTGTAATTTTTGCCCAGCCTAAAGTTCTGAAATTTCTTGTGATCTGACCCCACTTCTTGAAAATTCATCTAAAGTGATATAGGAACCGTTATTCATAATGCAAGCAAAAAATTTTTCCCACAAATAATTTTTTGAGTCTTTTGTTTCCTCGGATTCAGTTTTTAGGTATCAAAAATGATTCACTTTTGAAAACAAAATCCCTTTTTTGTATTTTTTATTGGGTTTATCGATAAAAATATACTCAAATTGGCTGTTTCTAAAAATGTGTATTATATTAATGGTGAGCAGTGTTGATATTTTAAAAATTGAATCCATTATTATCGATAGTTTTATATTGAATGACCTACAAAGCAAACCATTGGTCAACAAAACAATGCAACAATGCAACAAGTTTCCATTAACACTGACTGCCACTGGTGCGATTGTTATTGCTGCGATAACTGAAATCAAGTATTGGATTGTTGATATTGCAACAAACCAAATATATGGTGAATAAATTCATATATTAGAATGGCCTAATTTATGTTGATATAATATACACTCAACATTTATTGCAATCAAATAAACATTTTGGAAAATAATGGAATTAATAAAGTATTGAAATATTTATTTAAACTTCATGTAGTTTAAAATATAAAATTAATTGTGTCATCCTAATTTACATTAGTATACAGATATGTGTACAAATAAACATATAAAGATTAATTAACCCATTACAATGAAATGAGCAAATATATTCACATAGTGTAGCGGAATTTCCATGTTATCATAAATGATAGCTTTACTGACTTATCAATAGGGGTACCAAAAACTATTTATATACATACATGCTTTTTAGGAATGTTCTATCCAATCAAGAGTAAAATATTTTTTGCATATTTTACTTATAACTGGATTTGGGCTTTTAGTGCATTTTTATAGCATATTTAGATATTTTTAGCTCATATTTGTCTTTATTAGCAATTTTTTACAACCTATTTTATGGGCATTATTAGAGCATATTTTTGTTTTCTCTTCTTATCAATATTTATATTTGAAAAGCGATAAAGGACTATTTAAAATAAAAAATGTCAAAAAGATCTCCAGAGAACAAACTTACGTTTTTTGTTTTAATTAATCCCGAACATATGGTATACTTGATTAAAAAATATGTAAAAAATATATCACTTTACACTAAAAAAGTACAATTGTGCCATGTTTACCATCCGTAACATGTATATTAATTTTAATGTTTTCTAAACAACAACAGCAATGTTTTATCTCATTGCAAAGCATATGAAAACGAAAGGAAGTATCGGTTTATTTATCTGGGTCGTTAGTTAAAAAAAAAAAAAATGTAGAACAACAATGTCTTGATGTCTTAATATATACGGTATTTTATATACATATGTATAGTGAATTGTGCAATTAATAAATATTTTACACCATTGATATATAATGGTTTTATCTCTAAGATGATTTCAATTTGTTGCAAGAAGTTTAAAAATACATAGGCTTTTATAACAAAATGAAAAAAACTTATTTTTAACCAATATTTTTATAAAATATAACAAAAATGTAATATGTTTCATTCTAAATTCATACACAACTAATATTAATAGAACTAGCCAATGTTGTTCGTTAAAAGTAAAATTTTACATGCAATAATCTAGTGTAAATATCACTTAAAGTTAAATCTAAGTCTAGTTATTACAGTCTTGAAGTGCGCTAATAAATATTTGTTATATTTTTGGCAAAATAAATATCAGTCAGTATAAATATGTTTGTATATTTTTATATACGTGTGTATTTGTTATGGTACGATTGTGGCAGTGTGGTAATTGGCAAATATGCTGTTGCTGCAGAGTTGTTTGTTATTGCTGTTACTGATATTAAACTTGTTGTTATTCTTGTTGTTTTCGTTTTTAGCGATTTTATTTGAAAACAATTTCTTGGGCAATTGTTGCAAGAAAAAGCTAACAGCTAACAAAACTAAATACAAAAAATACTTCCACTACTTTTAAAGAATTACTCAACTTTTGTAAACATGCTTACAAAAATACAAGATATATTTTGATTTTTTTTTTAATACAAGTAAATGTGGTCGGATATATCGGAGTATATCGTAACTAAACATTTACTAAATTTAATCATGGATACTAAAGTAACAACAACCACTACAACAAAAGCAGCTGTAATAACAATAAACTGCATTGGTTCACTGTGGCGGAGTGCAAAATGAATGTTTTAAATTTAGTAAAATTCTTTAGAAATAAATTGTATGTTTATGTGTATGTTTTATAAATGTCTGGCTTTCTGTCCGAATATTTTTCTAGACAACAACTGGTTTTCCAAACTTTACATATGCTTGTTTTTCTCCTTTTAATGTATACAGATACAAACAAAATGTACACATGTATTGTATATTAAAAATATTCACATTTTTTATGATATTTTCTTCGTTGTATGCGTATATAAGCGATTTTTTTAAGAAGGTCATTCACTATTTTTTAGTCTTGTTTATATGCATGTCCAAAAGAATCAAATACTTACAATTTGCAATTCAGTCATATATTTCTTCCACCATAAATATTTGGCGTATTCTGGACCCATAGCGGACATCATGTAATAGAAATACATACAAACGTGTACAAAGTTATTTAACAAATTTGGGAAGGTTGCGTTACCACCTGAAAGACGAAAAAATTTAGAACAAAAAATAAATATTTAATTTTAATAACTTTTTTTTAAATAAATATTTCTTTAAAAAATATATTTGAAAGATATTAATTTCTGCATTTTTTATGTAAATGTAGTATTTTTTGAAAAATAAAACTGGAGTCGAAATGAAAAAAGTAAACAGTAAAAAAGCGACTTGTTTTGTTTTTCCAATCGATTTCGAATTACAAAATGACTGCACTTTCACGAAATTAATGATTCAAATATAATTGAAATGCATACTTATCTGATATATGAACTTACCAGCAATGAATTTCACTAGGACCCATGTTTCCAAAGGTGTTACGGAGTGATGGTAAACATGTAACCATGTAATTTGATTCGATTTCTTACGTAATACGAAGAAGATTGTATCGGCAAATTCAGTTAATTTCGATAAATAATAAACATAGCATAAATTTAACATCTGAAAAGAGAAAAGATTAAAAAATTAAATATTAACCATTTGCAATTAAATAAAATCTAAGCAATTTCAATGACTTAAATAGATTGTCTTTTTTTAAAGAAGAGAAACTAACACTTTTGGAAAAAAAAACGGCGAAATGGTGATTTTTTAAAGTATTTCACATCAATTTTGAAGTCCATTAAGAGAAAAATGTTTATATTGAGTAAAAGTTATGCAAATTGAAAAGAACGCTTTATTATAAAATGCTTATTTTTCAAGTAAAAATAAAATAAAAACAATAAAAAAACATTATCCAATTATCGTTTATGTTCATCAAACGTTCGTATAATTAGTAAATGTTGATTTATGAAATTTTGTTATTTGTCTTGTTAACAAATACAAGTATGTACGTTCGGTCTATTTTAAATTCATTGGTCAATTGCAAATAAAATATAATATTTTTTACAAATAATTTCATACATTTTACGTCATTAAACTTAGTTTTTTTTGTTTATTTTTCAACGCTTATTTTTGTCTGTTTTGCTTTAAAAATTCTTTAATTTAAAACTTTTTGAAAGTTTTTTAAAAGCAAATAAATTTTATTTATTTGAGCAGATTAAAAAACCCAAACTTTTAAAATATTTCTTAATTTATTCGAACAAATAAACCGTTTAAAGGGAAACCATAATGAACATAACTAATAAGAAATCTTTAATTACTCAAGAAAACCAAACCCTAATAAACATACTAAAATTATGTATATTTGTCTATTTGCAGATAATTATAAATACAAACATACAAACTATTTAGTACAAACTCACACAACTCACAAACATGTATACAATTTTCATAAAAACCACACAATGACTTTAAGAATAAATAAACGAATCTATTTTTTTATTTTTGTTTTTTAATTTTTATTTTATTAGTTTTTTTTTTTGGTAAAGAAGTTTTAAATAGATTTTAAGTAAATAATCAATGTTTCTTTTCAATAACAAAATCATGCAATATTTTGTAAATTTGTCCTTCATAATATTTATATATGTACATAAGTCTGTATGTATATTATATAATTTATTGTATGTATATAAACTTTTAAACGAAAATCTTTAGAAATCATTTAAATCTATTTATTGATATGTAAATTAAGTTATGAAATAAGAACTAAAAATATACTTTTATTCTTAAGCAAATAATTCTTTCCGTGGTTTTAGGGTTTATTGATCTTTCATTGGAGGCTGGAAAACAGGAAATATAACATCAAGTTTTCTTATTAAAGCATGAGGCCACCGTTAAGATATTTCACATTTTGCCTTCGAATTTTAAAAATCTTAACAGAATTTTTAAAGAGTTTGACATAATTTAATATTAAAGATTGTGTGGCCACTGAAAAAATCTCTTAAAGTCTTTGCTCGATTTTTTTTTAAATTTTAACTTTAAAGTTTATTTCATAATTTTAAAAACCTAATTTTAAGCTTTTTAAGTTTTTAAACTAATAACTGTGCATACGATTTTGAAAAATGTTCACAAATCTATTAGCCTAATTGTACGATTTATAAGACCCCGTAAATATGTATGAAAAACATATGTGTAAACACTTTTAACGAAGTAAGTTTGTGAGAATTTGTCCTGTTTCTCCTTATTTTTACAGTTACTCTATTTTAGTGTGTGTTCCTCTTGTTTTGTTAAAGAGGCAAATGACGGATTCAATTATTTTTTTTTCAATTAAGCAATATGGTTTTAAACGCTCAGGCGTATATACAGAAATGTACGTATATACATATACGAGGTGATTCTCGAATTCTATTTAGTTTCGCGGCCGCTAGGAGCCTGCTTAAACAAATAATATGTTTCTTTAATTACTTGCAATATCCTAATATCAGTCAAGCGTGTAAGTTTTAAATTTATTTATTTGTTGTTTTTGAATGTTTCTTGTAAAACTCTTGTTAATTATTTATAAACAATTATTTTCTAATAATTGTATAATTAATACTAAAGTTTTAGTTGCATTAAAACAGAAACATAATTAAACATAAATTTTATAATTTTTATTTTCAGTTTTACAACATGAACGTTGTTTGTTTTGATCTGAATAGGAAGTTTGAGTTTCCATATTAAAATATTAAATTATAAAAAAAAAAATAATAAATGGCCGAACTTGAACCTTTATTACTCACGTGTGAAATCAAACCATACAAACAAGTATTTTAAATAACAACAAAATTAAAAAAAATAATAATAATAAAAACATAACTCAACCAAAGGCACAAATACTTAACCCCTAAATGCATGAGTTATTAACTTGTAAAACTTGTCACTGAAAACGAATTTGACATTAATTGTGTTGAGAAATTTATCATGTATCGAAAAATAGTTCAGAATGTAAAAATTGTATTATAATATACAAACTATAAAATATAAACTATAAAATATGTTTTCTAAAATGCTTTTGAAATGAAACAATTGTCAAAAGCATAATATTTAAGTTAGATTTCTTTTAAATCATAGGGAAAATAGTTATGTACCATATATGGTACAGTATGCATTTAAAGGGTTAACTGTCCAAAAAAAATGTAAATTATTAAAAATGTACATATAATTATTTTAAGCGTATATATGTATGTTAAATTTGATATTTAAAATAAAAATTTATATTAATTAAACCTGAAACTGAAAAGAATTTTACGAATATTGAACTGAAGACAAACACTAACACAAACACTAACAAATATATTTGTACCATAGATTTAGAACAATAAACTTTAGCAAAAAGGGCACTACAATGCTAATAAATTAGGTTTTTATTAAGTTAATATATAAAAAATTTTAATTTTTATTTTTTTAAGTAATATTTCAATGTGGATCCGATGTATATGTATATCAAGAAATTCCTGTTTGTTTATTGATCATAAAAATATTTATTTTGTCGTAAACAAATAAATTAGTAAAACAATTATCGAAAACATTTTGTATTTGTCAAATTCTTAACCAGAATAAAATTAAATATGTATTAAAAATTCCAAAACTTGAAAATTGTTTTCATAATTTTGGAATTTGTACCTATGTGCTACACAAATTTTGGGCTGCAGCATTCTGTGGTCAATTTAATTGATTCTAATTATTATTTATTTTTGGTAAATTCATGAATGTTTTGCAAAAACTATGTACTAAATTAAATTAAAAAAAGATATATATTAAATAATTTTTGTTTTTTAAAAAAAATCATATAAAATTACAAATACGTAATATTCTAAGTCTATTAAAAATATATTTCGAAAAAAATATGTTTTATAGGCGCAAAATTCCTAATCTGAGCCAATTTCAATTTATAGCCCAAAATGATTAAACAAAATTTTTAAATAATTAAATTATTGAAATAAATTTTAAGTTAATATGACACAGCTCAAATATTTTACATTTAGAAGCAGAATAAAATTTTAATATTTTTCTATGAATTAGAAAGGGGAATTTAACTGTCACATTGTGAGTTGTTTTCTTTGAGACAAAACAAGTAAGAGTGCTATAGACAGTAAAGTTCGACTATTTGTTCGCCCTACCACAAGGGAAGCAAAACATTAGTTCTAAAATAAGAGTTGTTAAACTTTTGGACTTGGGTAACAGAAAGGTTAACAAAAAATAATTCAAATAAGTTTTTTTTTTTACCCACATTTAATAAATTATAAAAAAATATGTGCCATTATAAATGCATATTGTTATAAAAGAGTCTGTATATGTTTTGACACTAATAGCTTTTGTTAAACTGGGCAATGTTGCTTAGTAATCAAAGATTACATATGATAATTAACTACTGAAAAACAAAAATAATGTTTTAATCTAAGTTTAACTCGCAAATTAATACAATCTTTATATCAAAGACTAGGCCTTATCATAAATATATATTTTTTTTATTGCATATCGCATTATTGTTATTAGGAGAAAAAAGGATATCTTAAAAACTAGAATAGGATATACCGCAATGTTTGCTATTATAAACGGGAAGTTAAACAATATTCAGTAACACCTACCCTTACTTTAAGTTACAACAAAATATTTATATGTACATGATTCCATTTTAAATCACAATGTATTATTTATGTCTCTACTAAGTAATTTAGAGTAATAGTCTATAACAAGTGCAATATGCAAATCTAAATATCAATCGATTTTTAAAATTATCAAATTAATCTAATTTTTGGTTTGAAAGTGAATTTCGTTGCAGCCGAAATAAAACTGTGAAATGCATTTTTTTTATTCTTTGTGTAGCATTTAATTTAAATTTGTTTGAAATATAAGTTTCAACATTTTTCATATGTTTTTAATAAATTACAAGTTTATTTAAATTTATTTTTATTGTTGTGCGTTTTGTAAATAAACTGTTTGTTTCTTAAGTCTTTTGTTTTGGCTACTTTTTTGTCATGTGAAGTTAACACCATAAACGCACATTTTCAAACACAAGAGTTTTTTATTTTTTGTATGTTTACTTAAAAAATTGAATTCAGATAAACCGATTGATGCAAGAGTGAATTATGATTTTTTCTTATAACAAAAATATATTTATACTTTTGTTGTTGTTTTTTTCATAATTTACAATGAATCATTTGCACAAAACTCATTTAACACACATATGTTATTACATACAAACATGTTTGAATGTATGTTGATATGAATGAATAGTTTGTATCTAACTTTAATAACATTTAGTATGTGTAAAAGAAATACATATAACTATAAATATTTCATTTTTACACCGGCAATCGGCTTTGATATATGGGCTTCTATATGTTACCTACAAAACATATAAACTTATATACGAATTGGTCTGTAAGATTTTGGTGTGAATTTTTTTGAATGAATTTGTATGTATGTATTTTAAACGTAAATTTTATGCAAATAAGCTGATTTCGCACAAATTATATTTCGGCAAAACACATACGCTTTTAGTCGATGAAAGTCAACAAAAGATATTTTAAACTCTTTGGAATTACCACAGATTTATTTAACCTTGAATTTTAAACGAAAAAAAAGAGATGAAGAAAATAATAATAAATAACAATAAGAAAACAAGTAACGATTTAATTGAAAGTTGAAATTATTAAATGTCTTATTATTTTATTGACCTGTTCTTTAATGTTTTTTTTTTCTAATCTGGTTATTGGTGACAAATAATATTGTACTTTAATGAAACAATACTAAAATCATAATGAAAACTTGATTTTTTTTAATTTAAAAATTATCGAATTGTTTGTCTAGAGACCAACTAGAGGAACATCATACGAATTTAGTTAAACATTTTATATTTTTCAATAAATTATAGCATCGAAATACATTTAACAAAACAAAAATTGTTCGTTTTTGTTTCTATAAGAATTGGATTTATGACAACTAAATTGTTTTTTTTTTATTAATTTCAGATTCCGGCATCAACTTATTAATTTATAATATGAAACATAGAGCACAACTACATAGATAACCGACTGAGGGAAATGTCATAATATCTTTTTCAAAATACTTATAAAAACTAATTATTTATTCAAATTCTATAAAGACACGTCTTAGAATTAACTTACTCTTTTCGACATAGGTCCATCACTGTAATCCACTGGCTGACATTTAAGATTGTAACTTAGCCAACCTGCCATTAAATGCTGTAAAGTTAATAAACATATATCATTAGCAAATTTGTTAAAAAATAGATAAATGGTAAACTTACTTCGTAGAACATGTATGCACTGATGGCCACTTGAAATGCATTGTATATAACAAGAGTACGCCTTAGTTGGAAAGGTTTTCGGTCTCTCATAAATAAGGGACCTATCACCAGAACCCACGACAAGTATATGCCAACTAAACCGAATGTGTAAAGTGGATTGTCCATCAGAGGAAAACGTTTTGCTCGGGGATCTAAAAGAAATCAATATTAAATAAATTGCTATCTTATATAAAATAAATAATATTAATTTATAGGCGTTTTACTATTTCATTAGGAATGTATGTTAGGAATCTTGTAAAAGTTATATAGATTAAGCGGTTTTAATATTTTTGATTATTCGATATAGATATTTGTCAAATTATCGACAAATCAACTGCTTTGATTAAACAAAAACTGTAATTGATCAATTAATTGTGATTATTCAAATTTGAGTAATGTTAATCAATTGAGTGAAATGTAATACAAGGTACAAATTAAATGTTAAAAGAAAGATAATAATACTTCAAATTATGCAAAATTTAAAATATTCAAATTAAAGATTAATTCATTAAACATAAATTGGACTAAACAAAATGCAGTTTAATCGATTAATTCAACATTTGATAGTAGGGAAAAATGTCAATTTATCCAAGTTAAGAGTTTAACTTCAGTTAAAACAACATATGAAGAATTTCTTTTACAGATTTATTTAGGGTAATAAATTGCGATCTGCAAAATAATGTTAACGATGCAGTGGGACTGAATGAATCACCCAAATTAGAAATAACATAATTGTATTTAGCCATTCATGTGTTTTATTTAAAGTATTAAACAAATGCATTTTTTATTAAACAAATTTTCTTCAGAAAAATTAGATTTGAGGATGAAAGCACGCTTAAGAACAATTTTTTCATAATTTAAAGTAATATTCTCTTGATTCGTTGTTAAATTTTACAATAAAAATGCATTCTAATAAATATATAAAAAAAAGTTAAATATGTCTTTTAACACTTGTCACACAACAACAACAACTGTTGTTAATTTTATTTCACTTATCCGTTGTAATTATCAGTTGTCGTGCATTAAGTAACTGATTATTTAAATTCTCAAGTTATCTATTTATTAATGGGAAGAAAATACTTGATAGTAAAATGTAAAAAGTAATTAATTCATTAATTATAATTTAAAAAAAAAACTTACTATTTTTTGTCAAATGGTTAATTTGGGGTTTAAACATCTAAATATACAAAACAATTGTGTTGTTAATTTCTTTGAAATATTAGTAAAACATATAATGAAATAACTCCTTTAAATTTCTGTTTAACTATGTCTAAATCAATTTAATAAAACATTTAAATTCTACTACAAGTTTTAGGTATTAAGATTAAAATAAGAATATATTTTGTACAAACAAATGTTTGCAGTAAAAACTCGTTAATCTGGATTTCTATAATTCAGATAGCCTTTTTACTCAGTTATAGATTTAAAACTTAAATTGTCGGAAAATATATGATTAATCTACATATATGTTTATACGAGTAAGTATTTTAATGACTTATTTATATCTATATACATATTGAAAATAGTTATTTACTATTGGTGATACTGCATAATTTTGAGCTTTATTTAATATGGATTTTGACTTATTTTGATACAATTAAAGATTTTATATTTTTTAATTTCTTATTCTAAAATCGTATAACTTACATATTCTTGGCAAACCTATTTTTTTTAAATTAATTCTTAACCTAAAAATATTGATTTAGCGGATTTAGCGAATTATATTTTTATAATGAGTAGATCCAAACAACCTTTGGAAATTTGAATCTTTAGGGATTAAAAATGGCTAAAGAAAGTTGGAAAATTGCTAACCTTTAATCTCCTAAAAAAGGAGCAATCTAAATTTTATACTCTTTGCTATTCTGATTTAACAAATTTATCATATTATATTTTTAGAACTACAGGGGGAAGAGTGTGCCAGATGGAAAATCGCTAATCTAACATCGCCTAAAATAATAAAGGTTTAAACTAAATTGTATACTATTTAGGTTTTTCTCCATAACTTCCTTTTTAACAATCCAATATGACCATTTTAAATATCGATGAGATCTCTATTACGCTTTCAATAGACAGACACAGACACAGCTAAATCATGTATGCACTGATCGTCTAAGAATCATGTTTGTATCTGAAATAAATGTTAACATGTTACAAACAAAATGATAACCCCAACATGCATCCCATCATTCTGAATGAAACCTATAAAAAGAGGATACAAAATATTATGGTACTTTTTTGCAACCCATTATATTGGTACTTTTTTTAACACTCTATGTTATTTTTGTAACAAATTTAATTTTATTTTTTGGATAATAAAAAATTTTGCATAAAGAAATTTGAATTAACATAAAAATGTTTAATGCCTGCAAAGGCATTAATTAAATTTTTAAATTTTATAATTTAAGAACAAATAAATTACGTATTTTTTTCAATAACCTTGTAAATGTCAATGATTGTAAGATGTTCATTCTTGTTTGGTTTGATTTTGCTTTTATTTTGTATTTTTTAAATTAAATTATATGAACATCATTAAAACGTATTTAAGTTAATAAAAGCGATATAATTACAATTTTTATAAACGCTTCCATCACAGCGGCAGCTAATGACTACCGAGTTCATCACTCTTTTCAGTTTGTGTTAGTTATTAATAAAAGCATTTAAAATTTTTTAAATTTTAAATGTTTGAAAAAAAAAAAAATTATAATAATTGTTTGTGTTCGCACAAAAGTACTAGAGTTATTATATAAATAAGTATTTTGTCACTATTCACTGAACTTTGTTGTTTGATGTTTTGGCTTCATTATTGTTGTTTTATTTCCAAAAATTCTAAAATATTTTTGTTAGTTAGTCCTAATGTACATTAAAATATTAATGGTAGTTAGCTCACAATCATTCCTAGAAGCGGTTAAGTACTTATTAAAACATAAAACACTTAGATTCTACAATGTACTCGATCGTTCACATTTTTGTTTTATTTTTGCGATTATACTTATTTGGATTTCCACCATTAAAAATTTTTTTTGTTATGGTCACTCAACTGAAACGTTAAAAAAAACTAAGAAAAAAATTCGCGTTCGTATCCGTGAATGACAAATTTTGATAAAATAAAGCATGATTTTTGTTTTAGATATTGACTGAAGAAAAAAAAATATTCTGAAATTTTTTTCAAATTATACTACATACATTTTACTAGAATTTTAACGAATATCATTGAAAAATATATAAAAAAAATGTCAACAAACAAAATACTAACATTGTCCGTTGCACTTTGTTAATCTCTGATTTTGTTTAAATATTTTTATATAATAAATTTATATTTTATATGAGAGGTAATAATCCAACTTTTTTTTTTTTTAGAAAATCTCATCTTTTACCAAAATTTGATAATAAAAATGTATCTTCTAAATATTTAGAAATTATAGTTTTTGTATCTAAATTACTATGTTGTGTCTAACTATTCTACTAATTAGAATTCCTTCAAAAATGGTTACATTAAAGAATTAAAAACACAAAAATTAAATAAATTAATTAGAAAATTTTTACATTATTAAATCATTACTAATTATTAAAATTATTGGTAGATAAGAAACATTGCTAATTATAATTAATTAGTATCGATATTTATATTAAGTAAAATTAAAATTTTATCAATTCATTTGTGCAATTATTGTCAATTTATTTAGCTAATTAATAATCTAGAAAATTCATGAAGAGAAAATATTACTTCCAAAATCATCTTTTTATAAAATTAAATTTAATTATTACGTTCTTAATTTTAATAATAATAATAACTTAAACTAAATAATAACATAAGATTAACTTAATAATAAAAATAATATTAAGCTTATTTCTTGTTTACTGTTTGAAATTAACACTCTATAACAAATAGCATTTGAAAACATTTGAAAAAATAAAAAAAAATACTCTAATGGAATTGTAGGAAACGGAACTATTTTTGAAGGTTGTCAAACATTCTGAAGTGTAACTTTTAAATAATTTCGTATAATTTTCATAATTTCCATTTAAACTTGTTTGTGTTATTTACAAACAATATAATAAATGGTTTTAATACAATGAACCCGTTTATTAACAATCCTGCTTTATTAGTTTAAGTTTTAAAACGTTAACCTGTCACTTATGTGCTTTAATAACACACATTCTTTTAAATTTAAGAATTTTATTTGATAAATTTAACAAAAGAAAGAAATATTCAAATTACCTACACGTAAAAAGTTGAATAAATTTTCAGTATAATTTAAAATTTATTGTTTTTACAACATTTTAGCCAATTAAGACTATTTTTTTTGCAAATAATTGATATGAGGAAAAATAAGTGACTCCCTTCCCCTCCCTTTGTATGGTTAATAAAACAAACATTGTTAAGCATTTTTTTTTTATCAAAAGAAAGAAATGTTCTTAAATTTGTATTTGTCAGTGAATTTAATGAGATCTCATTAAAAATTATTGGATCCGTACTTTACCACTATCCATCCCATCTTTAGCATTAAAAATTATTTCACATTTATAAATAAATTCACAAGTAATTTTATATCTCATAATATAGTTGAGATATAGAAAAATAGTTTTGTGATCATACAAAAGATATATAGGAATTTTAAATATGATAATGTAAAATGTATTTTTGACTTTTGAAAATCCATAGTAAATCTCATAAATTCTGAGAAAAAAAATTCAAAAATTTTACAATTGCTACTGCTATTTAGTTGAGTTCGGAGTACCAGTACTTTTTCAATGGTTAATTGATTTTATAAATAACTTAAATTACTCAACTCACTGTTTTTAAAATTCCTTTATTTCTATTTTTAAAAGTGCATTACAGTTACTTAAGATTTTCAACTTGCATTAATCAAAATTTTTACCTATATTTTAAAATTTGATAAAGCAAAAATCCAATTTTACGAAAACGCACAGTTTGTATTAATTTCACATATCTTTGATAACGTTTCCGCTTTTATTTTAATTACTTAGACGTAGTAGATGAAGTATAATTTATATTAATTCTTATAAAAACAAAAAATGTGCCATTAGTCGTCATTGAAAGTTATTTACAATTATTACAGACAACAGAATTTTTAATTTATAAAAATTCTTAAATTGCATCATATCAATCGGTACTCGTTATGCGAATGGCGATTACTACATTTACAATGTTTATTATTATCATTAGTTAATAACTAGTTTTACTGTTTTAATATTAAACCAATTATTTATATTTATATTTTTATTTATTTATAATGTAGGCATGACAAAAACAATATGAAATGAAAATAAACAACAAACAACAAACAAGGGGATATTATGGGCATTACTTTCATGGGAATTCCCAGTTGACGTTTAATAAAAATAATTAATAATAAGTTTAACTAAACACCTACCGCCAAAGTCCTCTTCGACCAGATGATAATATCTTTGTATTAATCCAGTGAAATTTTTGGTAACATAGTGTGATTTGAATTCATCAATAGCAATACTTGCTATCTCTGCTGCAATATCGAAACCCGATGTAACGTTACTATTCATTTTGTTTTTTTATTCTTAACGATTTCTATATAATATTTAATTAAAATCACTTTATTATGTTTTTGCAACACTATAGTTTAATATGCAGTAATAAATTATTTTACTTTTTCTTGAAAAAAAAAAACTAATAATATTTATTTCTGCTATGAAAGCATTATTATTTGTTTATATTACAAGATAATATTTGTTTTTTCTAATATTCTTTTGTTTTCTTGTCTGTTTTTAATGAATATATTGGTTATATTTGGTAAGTACACTTGTATATGTTGTAATATATATTTGTCGTTTTAATTTTCAAATCGATAATTTCCGTTACTTTAAAATTTCGTTATAACTATTCTTGTGTTTAAACGTTAAATATACATTTATGTATTAATAATAATATTTTTTGTAGTTTAATATTTTTTTGACCAGACCGAACGGTATGAAATTTTATGCTCAACTGACTTCTAAACTTCTCAACCTGCCCAAGATAAAATAACTTTTAAACAACGCTCAAGACGTCGTCTACTAGCAGCACAAATACTTTGACACACTCACTCATACTGAGACCCTAAACATTTAAACGTGAGTGATCTTTTTAGTCATGATATAATATCACAACACATACTCACACGTTTTCCTACTTATAGATAGATCTACATCTTTAAGTTTGTAAGCTAGTCAGTATGAATGTTTGTAAGTATGTGTTTATATTCAGCAACAGGCCATACAACATCAAATGCTTCTGATTATACTTAGTCGTTTGTATTCATTGACTTCGAAAAACGAGGTAACGTATTAAGTCAAGCTTAGCTCCATTTAAGCTTTAGTTAAACTCAAGGTATAAAAGTTCTTAAGCTAATAAAAACAAAACAAAACAAAACAACAAATATTAAATAAATTGCTGTTGCTGTGTGTGTACGAAGAAAAGCTTGTTTATTTGTTTTTCATTTCATTTTGCAACAAGAAAAATCTACTTGTTTAATATTGTTGTATATTATGGGTAAATCTATAAATAAATATGAAAAGAACTCAATCTATATATTTTTATTAATATTTAAAAAAATCAAATTTGACTAATAAAAGTAAACTTTATAATCGTTCTGAAAAAAATTGTTATATTTTTGTGTTTCCTGTACTTCTGAAATGTTAATTTTAGAATTTTGACCTCAGTTCATTGTTATATGTTTAGGATATTTCTATTAAATCAGCATAATTATGCATATTTCGATTTTATGTAAAATATAAGCATTCATTTTTATATGGAAACCCCTATATTTGATTAAAAATTGCTATATGATATGCATACATGTATTTTAGTTTATATTAAACTGTATTTGTTATGTTCAAATTTGATTTTCCTAATGAAATTTTATTAGAACTTCATTCAGCAAGCACACACCTACCTACATTATAGTCTGCTAAAAAAAAATAGTATAAATTATATTTAATATCGGCTGATACAAAAACATTTCAATATGTATGTATGTATGTGTTTCAATTTCTATATGCGTATGTTTGAAGTAACAAATATTTGTTTTCCTTCAAAGTTGAAAGACTTTTTGTCTAGTTTCCCTAAATGGTGTTAATTATTTAAACCCTGAATTTATCAATAAACTCTTGTATATATTTTGAGTTAGCAAACAAAAATAACTGAATAGTAAGTACTTAGGTATAGGTACATATATTCACACTGTTTAATATTGATACTGAAATGTTCATAATTAGTTAAAAAATAATAAAACTATGATAAATATTATTAAAAATGAGAAGCAAGCAAAATTATATTATAAAATAAATTATGTATCTGTGGACATGTAATCTCCAATTTCATGTAAATTACATTCACATATTAATCTTTTTTTCAATTCTTAACTATTGCTATTGACATAAACAAAAACTTTTTTTTATTATTTTTGAATGAATCATATTTTATGTGTGTATGTATGTATATAAATATATTTATATTTATAAGAGATATAAGCACCAAAACAGTCTAAATCATTAGTTCAAAGTCTATTTTATTTCAAAAATAATAAAATAAACATATTAAATAGTTTAAAGAAAAAAATTAAGAAATTCATCTACACATATGTAAATAATTTTAAATTTTTATTATAAATAAATTAAAAATAACATAAATTTGCTTTAAAACTTAAAAATCATCCAAAAATATTCATTTAATTTATTTAAATAAACAGTATTAATAAATAATGTTTAATTGTTTAACCATTATAATAAATATGGGATATACAGTAGGGTGATACTTTAGTAACATCTAAATTTAAAAAAAAATCTATATTGGGTGAAAATTTTGAAACTTTAGAGTATACTTTCAAAACTTATTTTAATATTTAGATTATTCGAAAAATTTAAATAGTTTATTGATAAAAAATGTAATTTTTACAATTTTGCATATGAATCTTTTTATAGTTTCTGACTGAGTAAAACTTCTAAATGGAAACTCTCCACATTGAGAATAAAATAACACAACACTTTTTTTTACAAAATGTTCACACAAATACACACGCGACATAGTTTTTAAAGATTTAAGGTACTTTAATAAACGGAAGCCAAAAATTATATAAATTTTAATATAATTTCATGCTTTCGACAATAAAAATATAAATAAATTTTTATTGCATATATGGTTAACATAAAAATGCTATAGTTTGCCAAAATTTTTTGTAAAAAATCAATTTCCAATTGATTGGGAACAATTTATGTTCAAATACTATTTAAAAAAGTTTCACAAATACATTCAAAACTTTAGGAACTTCTGAATATTTTTCAAGTTTTACAAACAAAATGTTGCGTTTAACATAGAAATTACAATATGTATATGACCATAAAAATATGCGTTGATTTACAACCATTCGCTATCGTCGCGCATGTGTAATCGTCTGGGCGTTCTAAATTATCAGCTGATCGATGCAGTACACATACATTCGCAATCGACACCTCAATCTATTTTGAGCTTTAATGATATAGCTCTAATTTTAATGAAAAGAACGATCTAGTGAAATATATTTATTTATTAAGAACTACTCACATAATGAATTAAATCGGAGAAGATGAATGAGATGTTTGAAATTGATTCTATTAAGCTTCTAAAATTCTATGTGAAACAATCCGGAAATCGAAAATTTAAAGGTAATTTCGTAATTCCTAGTTGAAATCAATTCATTAATGAAAATCATACTTTCAGAATTGAATTATGTCTTCTTATTGTAGTAAGAAATTAATTCCATAAATTGAGATAATAAAGTAAAAGTGAAATTTTAAATTAAAAAAAAATAATAAATAAATAATAGTAATAATAAATAAATAAAT
>JACGTJ010009856.1:0-17730 GCA_014858695.1 Chrysomya rufifacies | reverse complement strand
TTATTATTATTATTATTGATACATATTTATAATATTTGTATAATGTACATACACATTTCAATATTCGTAAGTAGATAAAAACATTTACTTCTTTGTTTGAAAATAAGCAAAATGAGAAATATAATAAAATGTTTAATAAACTACAAAATGTTAGAAGAAAAATATGATTGTTTTCATTCGCTTGAAACTTGTATGGAAGAAAAACATGATTGAACTCAATTATTTGAAAACTATATGACTGAAAATATTTACATATTTCATATTCTTTATTTAACTTTTAGACAATTATTTTCAAAATTTTATTAAATTTATATCAGCCATGTATTTTTATATGTACAATATTACGAAAGGGTTAATAAAATGATAATGCCATCACTACAATTATAGAATTCAATTAGTAGTCTAACAACTTTCTAATTTTTTTGTGAATATTTCTAAAAAATAATTTCTAATATTTTGAATAAAGTGCATTACGTAGAACGTTGACATATAAATAAAGCGATCATACTGTCTATAACACGTGGCGTATGATTAATACATTTAAATTTAGACAATCACTCATTCGTCATTTATTTTTTCATTTTTATTTATTTACATCAAACACCTAATAACCTAAATTTTGTGTGAAATACCTTTCAAATGAATAAGCATTACACCAGTCTTCAAAAGACATCAACAATATAATAATACACCTAGACAAGAATTGAATGCACATACATTATTAATAATAATACCGAATCTGTGGCTTATATTATGATTAAAATTATTATTAGAAATTGTCAACGTTTTACAAAATTATTTTATTAAATCTATGATATTCACAAATAACACAATATAAGAATGAAAGTATAATGTTTATAAATTTGAAAACAAGCGATGTTTTCTGCTCAGTGTACGTTCACTCAACTGTGAGTTTTTCAACCATCAAGTAACAAACAAAATTTATGTTTCGTTTTTTATATTGCACACATAATTTTAAAGACAGAACAAAAATATAGAAATAATTTCTTAAACAAAACCCTTACTGCATTGATGTTTTTATTATATCTATATTAATATTTTTTATTTTTTTAAAATACACAATAATATTTTATAAGTAAATAAGTACTTTTGTGTGCTTTTCTTTGAGTACAAACATAAACATAAACATTCATGTACTTGAATATCTTCAGTGTCGTACAAATACAAATACAATGGCATGCGTGTGTAATGGAGTATATCAAAATATTTAATGATCTGTAAAGAAAATTATTATATTTATCAATAATATGATGTACCTCCTCTACATAATTGAATAATTTAAATATACCTACTAAAATTATATATAATATTTTTCTTATATATCTACATTTATATTTCAGCAATGTGCTGTAATAAAAATATTTACAAAATACAAGAAATTTCATAATTTCTTTTATGCGATGTTTTAACAAAGAAATTAAAAAGGATCAAAACAAAAACTTTTCTATTACATATCGTAACTTAGCACATTTGATTTCGATCAAATTTGGTATACCAAATTTGCTTATACGCAATTTGGAATGATTATATAAATATTCATCTTATATCTTCAAAAACAAATCTTATATTTTCATAATGAGAAATTTTACACTAAGTCAAACAAATATTTTCATACCATCTTCACATTTTGGAAATATTTTCATAGTTTTACTTATTTAACAATATACTTTTAGGTTTTTATAGATAATTTGTTTTTCTTATTAAATAATTCTATGTTAATTAAATCCAATTTTCTTAACAAACACCAACTTCAAATATTTCCTGTAAATTTGGTAGTCATGTCCAGGCAAAGTAAAAAATAATACAAATGAATTATTATTAAAATATTTAAAACATATTAATTATAATTACTTCTAATTCTTTATTGAACCATTACCACCATTATTTGGGGGAATATAGTGTGTTTATGTGTTCGACTCAAAATTAACGATTATTTTGTCCGTTTGGCTATCTACGTGGTTTCAAGCAAAATATAGTATACATCATACTTTTATCACAAATCATTTATTTATGTTTGTAATTTTTTTTTTAAATTATGTATAGACCTTGACTTATATTCCACATTTCATTCCAATTACCTAGCCCCCAAACAAATATTCGCACGGAAATAAAATGTAGTTTATACAAATTTTATATCGAACAGTATCTCCATACAAATTTTGTCCTTAGGTGGTGTAGGATATCTTATAGTTGACTTCATTATTTTTGTATTTTAAGGGTACGCTTAAAATTTTTGCGTATTTTTTTTTTTTTTTAATTTTTGAAAACTGTAGTCAAATAATAATTTTACTAGCTACTTAGGGACAGTACTGGTTTCTTTACTAGGTAAAGAACGTGTACGTGTCTTAGGACGTACACAATTGTCCCTTTTTGTAACTACTTGGTGCCGCAAGTAGTAACAAATTGGCCTTCGTTTAGACCATGGATGCCAATTTATAGCTAGTGGGTAGATGTATTTGAGCACAACTATCGAAATCAGTAGTGAGTATTTTCCCCTAAAAGTACACTCACTTGAGATTAATTTTGCCGATTGAGAATCCTTCTTATTTCCTCAAAGAGAACTGATATGTAATTTTTTTGTTTTTCTTTATTTGTTAACTCTTTAATCAATACATTGTTCGTCAACATCCTTTATATTCATATTGCTCAATTATTATTAATTAATTACATTTTGATGTACTTCGCACCCATTAAAGTGTGTAAACCAAAATCGCAGGGAATGATGATAATATTCAAAATTATTTTTCTTTTATTTAGCTTTGTCGCACTAAAATATTAAAGAATTTTATTAAATTTTATTAATTAAGTTTGTTTATAATTTATACTCTTTATGTAAATCTAAATATTCTTAACAAATTTATTTAAGTTATTTATCAAAATTATAATCTTGTTTAATTAGCTAATTAAAATTTTTAGAAGCTTCATTTTTAGTTAATATTTAAATTTTGTTGCCAAGAGTATTCAGTAGTCAAAAATATAAAAAAAAACCCTATCATAACGATGCTGACAACTTTATATAGATGTATGTTTGTTTATTTGAATAGTTTCTAACTTTTCCTAAGTGTTAGTTTTAATAAGAAGCAATTATTGTTTATAGTAGAAAAATATCTACAAAAAAGTTTGTACGGTTCAAATGTTAATATTTTTTTATTAGACTTAAAAAGTTTAAATTTATAGGTTTTCTAAATTAATTTCAAAGAATCGTATAATAGTAGGGATGCTCAACGGTATGAGGAGTTATGATTCTTAGGACATCACGTGTAAAAAATAAATCAATTTAGAAAACTGCGTGGAAAAGCTTTTCTCGTTTTTTTACTACACCACCATAGGTGGTACCCTGAGTTTGCGCAGATGTACGTAACATCAAGAGCATAAAATACCCAAACATAGTCATTTAAGTATACTGTTTGGCCTAGAATCACATTTTTAATTGATTTAACGATGTCCGTCCGACTCGACGGCTAGCTTGCTGTCTATGTTAACAAAGTACAGTTCGCACTTTTAAAGATATCGTTTTCAGATTTGACATAGATTATAATTTTGGCCCAAGTACGAAGCTTTTTAAAATTGGCCATGATCGGTGCATCATTTCTCATAGCCCCCATACATTATTTCTATTAGCCCCCATACAAATGTCCATTCCAATCGATTTATTATTACTCTTAGCTCCCATACAACTCCCCCGAATACATAATGTGCTAAATTATGTGGGAAAAGTCGCAGTATTTTATATATCTTGCGAAAATTTGTTGAAGTTGAGTACACTAAATTTCTGTAAATTTGAATCTATATTCCAAATTTCATTTCAATCGGTTCAACACTTCAACTGATCCCCACACAAATGCTTTCTAAAATTAAAATTTGGATCATATGTTTCACATTTGCATACAAGTCAACTTATGTATTTCACTTGAATCATTGTAATAAATTCATAATATTCTGTCCTTATGTGATGTAGGGTATCTTATAGTCCGACTTGAACGACTAAAGAACTCTTACTTATTTTTCATTCGAAATGACAATGTTTAGGATATTTAAATCAAAATTATATCCTTCCTATCCTTTTTTCTGGATATATCTAATATAGAAATTAAATTATATTTATAATGACAAAATGTTAACAAAAGAAACCAAAAAATTGTTAACATTTTCTTACAATACTCTGTTTAAATGAAATGTTTTTAAACAAACGTAATTAGTTAATTTACATACATATATACACTCAGTAAGTTTTTCCTTTTTAACAACACATTAATTTGTTAAAAAAAAAGAAAAATAATCACAATATTACTATTGTTATTAAAACTCTGAACAATGAAATAGTTGTGTAATACAAAAAAAGCAACAACAACAAAAACATAGAAAATATAAACAATTTATTCTCAAAGGGAAAACATCAATAACCTTGTTAAGATTGTATTTATGTATTTTCGCTGTCATGGGAATTAAACAACAAATACATAGAAGGTCTTATATACAAAAACATAAACTAAATTTGTTTGAGTCAAATAACCCAGTAAACAAAAAAGTTTTCATAACTATTTTAGAAGAGTTATACAAAAATGAGTAAATCTGTATGTTTTCAAAATATTTTATTATTAAAATCACTTTTTTTAACTCGTCTAACCAAATAAATTGATTTATATTTTAAATGTCGATTTTTTGTCTGCTGGGTATTGTTTCAGTTTCGGTTGTAGTTTCTCTTTTTTCTATGGTGTGCTGGTGTTTAACTATATAATATAATTTACACTTTTGTGTAGAAAAATGAAATTGACACAATATTGTGGCTTATAATAAAATTGTAAATATTTCCTTTGGATATATTGAGAGTTCGATGTCTCTTTAAGGAATAAAATGTATCATTGTATGTCATTTACAGTAGATTTTTCCACTTTTTAATGCTATTACATGTATATTTCTTTCCATTTTTTCACATTAAAATCTTCTCAATTTAGAATATTTTAATAAACAAAACTTAATATTAAACGTTATTAATTTTAAAGAACTTTATTTTTAATTTTTTCTTATAGCCACCATCGAAAAATAATAAGGCATAGAAACACTTTAAAACTTGTCTGGGTCCCCGTAAGATTTTGACTAGATAGAGCTAAGCCTGTATACAGATCTGTTAAAAACAATATGGAGATTGCACCTGAGATACGAACAAATTTTTAATAAATATTTCTCTAAGTTTCGTTATTAATTGAAAATTTAGGAAATTGGTTTTTATGGGATATTTAAGAAGTATTACAATCATTCTTTTAAATTTACCAAAATATCGATTAGAAGCCCTCTTTGTCAGGCAATACAATTTTATGCAATATGTAAACCAACACTTCGTTATCACACTTGATATTTGATATTTTTACACTATTCCATTTTTTCTTTTTTTGGTACTTTGATAATTCTTTTCTAACGCATTTCGAAATTGTGTGGAGACCCAAATGGGGACAAATTCAACGTATTCTTTAAAGAATCCAACACTTCGTTTTATGGGGAAAATACCAAAAATAACTATGGTAAATTTCCTTTTAATACTAAAGTTTAAAAATGTACCAAAATATTGTTTGTCGCCTTTTCCACTATTAGCCGAAATCCCAAAAAAGTACTAGATTCCTGTCAGAATTATAAATAGTACAAAATTAATTTATGGTCTTTCTTAGTTTAGGAAATAAAACATTACCGATTTCATCCTCTTTTTATAAAGTACAAATTAATTTCGTTTTATTTTAATGAGCCTCTAAACTCCGTTATCTTAAAGATTTTTTTTTATAATTTTTTACTAAAATTTCTCGTAAAAATATAATGTATAACGAATTCATTAAATTTAGAATATTGTTAAATTTCTATAAAACACTCAAGATAAAATTGGGTAATTTTAGAGTCCTACAAAATCTTTGTATGATGAACTTATTTAAACGATATAGCTTCAAATGGAAAAGAAATCGAAAACATACAATTTTCAAATCTAGATTTTTAGTTTAAATTTTTGCGCAATAACCCCATAGTTTTATTTTTTACACAAAAAAGATTAAATAAATAACTTATTTTTATTGTTTCAAATCGAAATAAAGCTTACTATTCTAGGGTTTACATACTTTGTAAATATGTTCCGAACCCCAGGACATTTGTGTAAGAACAATATATGAAAGAAATTATACTTACGTCTTACTATTAATTTATTCAGCATGATAAACAAATGTCAAATATACAAACAACAATTAAGTTACACATATAAACACATACTTATCAGCTATATACCCTCCAAACATATGGAAGATAAAGATGTTGACAGTCTTCCAAAACGCCTCTTCTCAGTATCTTTGTGAAGATTGTCAAGCAATTTTGTTTTTCAATTTTACAATAACAAATAACATTGCGCTATTCCCTCCATCATGCAAAAGTATATTTTATAGTCACTTCTGAAAAATAAAGTGGCCCGTTTTCGGCACAACTCATAGCATATTCTTCAAATCATCTACAATATTCTTCTTTAAATGATTGGCCACAAATGTTCATTTATGAAAGACTTTCTTCCCATTTCAACGATAGCAAATGTTTGCTTGGTACTCATATATTGTAGATATGTATACTGGTACATATAAATGTATGTATATTCACTTTCTTTCTTAAATAGAAAAGAAAATTGTATACACATTGAAAACTTAGAAGAACTACAACACACAAAAACCCCAAACTTTGGGTAATAAATATTTATGTCTGCATGTGTAAAGGAAAAGGGAATAAGCTACATGGCATTAAATTCTATAATGAATTTGTTGCCAATTATTTTTCGTTTTCACAAATAGTAGCATTTAAAAGGAAAACCAACATAAATGTTTATTGGAATACAAAAACACACACATACAAACTTATTAAAATACCACTATTAAATAGATAAACACATTCGTACATATCATTAATGTGACACTAGTTTGTAAGGAAGAAGCTCCACATTGAATTATTTCCAACATTATAACGTTAAAATAAAATTTTTCAGCAGCCTGTTCAATTGTTATTGATGGTCGAATCCTTCTTCGTCTCCCCTAAGGTTTGAATTCGATCGCAGTACGGTCGCCCGTGTGTGTGTGCCCAATCCACCTCCACCTGCTTTTACAGGTGGAGGTGGATGTACTGTGATATGCTTAGTGACCGATTATAATCACGTCACGTGGCCAAAGACTCCAACTCTCACAATACGGGTTTTACAATGGAATTAAAATTTTAATTTTAACGTTACCTGAGAATGTTGTTGATCTTCAAACACTACTGGACCGACCAAAAGCCTGATATGCCGCTTTTAGTCGGTGGGCGATATCCTCCTCCGAACTTACGGTTTGGTTGTAACGTCACTTATGCAGCAGAATGAATCCACTTACTCCACAATTTTGCCTTGAATTCTGTATTTTTCCGTCATATTGGAGTTAATACTTTGTTTTCCGCAATTTTATTATAAACCATTTTTTTAATTTTTAATACAAGGTGACATTTCGATATTAGCTAAAAGGAATTATGTAATAAATAGATCGAAACAAATAAACACTTACTTGTAAAATACAAGCTTCATTTTGTGGAACTATGCTAATGTTAACACATATAAATTAAAATTAATGTATATACAGATATGAAATTTTGTCTGTTACAACGTGTTATTTTTCGGATGTTGCATACATTAGAATACAATTTCACAATAACAGACATATGTATTTTGCACTCAAGAACAGTTTTGTTTTGATAACAACTCGTTCTTAAATTAAAAATTAAAATTCTGTATTTCAAAAATGTTTTTCAATTTATAAAAGCGAATAGATATTTTTTAATTTTTTAAATAAAATTCACAGATATGACTGCAAGAAGGAGGTGGGTGGATAATCGGGAGGTGTACCTCAACTTTTGTTCTTATTGAGTGCACTCAAATTAATATGATTGTACTTTCCTTCGTTTCATATTTATGTCATGTTATTCAATAAAATGCTCCAAAGCGGTAAAATTTTATGGGTTATGCTCCATAACTTGGTTATTGAAAACTGGATTCCCAAACAAATCTTACATAAGACAAATATTTATAGCAAACTTTACCTTCGTATCTTCTCCGGCTCGGTTAAACAGACAGTCGAGATCGGCTTAGAATCTTAACATAATCCAGAGTATATATACATATAACTCTCTTAAATATGAGTAGAATTAATTAAGTCAACATTTTTTTTTTTTTTTTTTTTGTAGATTTGAACTTATGTTTCATTTCAATTGGTCTATTATTTGATCTGAACAATCTAAAACATGTGTAGAATATATTAGTATACAAGACTTTCTCTAAATGTAAATTCATGTTGCAAATTTCATTCCAATCGTTCCATTACTTCACCTAGTTCCCATACTTGTGCTTTCCGGAATTGAAATTTAGATCATATTATATTTATACAAAAGTCAACTCATGTATTTCTCTCAAATTGATGAAATATTTTACCAATTATATTTTGCCTTCATATGGTGTAGAGTCGGGATTTTCCTCATGAAACATTTTAAATTTTAAGCTTCTGGTATTTTAATGTTCAAGATCTTGCTAAAGAAATTACGTTAATTTTACTGAAATAGTAAATTTTGTAAAAATAAATGAATTCTGAGAAATGTTATATGAGAAATTAATATTTTTGATTGATCTGTTGTACAAAATGGAATTTTCTTTCATTCAACACATAATTCAAACAAATTCTATACTTTCATTAACTAAAAAAATATAGAAATATGCATTATCATACCAATTTAATACCGATTTAACTAAGTATTTAGTATATGTGTTGTATATTTAATATTACCAGTCTAGTAGAAAAGCTTAAAGTACATAAAATTCCATGTAAATAGAAAAAGTAAAATTACTCAAATGTTCACAGACTAAAATAATTACATATGTATACGCTTGAATGTACTTTATAGATCGAATGGTTGTAGTAACCTAAATATAAATTCATACTACATGTACATACACATATGTAGGTAAATAACCACAAAATATTAACGTGATGTTATATAGACATAAACAAATGGACCAACATTTTATATCTACTTTTTAAGTAAACACAATCGTATCCAGCAAACTAAATAGTTGGTTTCATTTCAAATTAATTGAGATTTGAAACAAAATTATTATTGCAAAATGCGTAAAACTAATAATGAAAACAATCATGTTTTTAAAAATTACAAATGTTTTAAAATCATTTTGAAATAATAAATCAAAACAAAATATAAATTTTTATTCTACAAAAATTTTTATAAAAGTTTGCTGGATACAAGCGACTAAATCGTATACACTGTGCCACAGAAGACACAGACACACATTGTGTCTATAAATAGATGAAGCTATTGTTTTGATTGCTGTTGTATTGATTTTAAATAAAAATAGATTGATTGCCTTTCAATACATCCACACATCAATAGATTTATCATTTTCATAATACATCTAGTTGTTTACTTAAAAAAAACTCTTATTGATGTTGGTATCAAAATAAATATCATTTACAAAATACTTAAAACCTCATAAATTCTTACATAAGTATATTGCAATATCTTAAATAAAGTTACATTTGTTCATATGAAAAAGGATTTTACTTATTCCCATGAAAAATTTTGGGTACAAAAATCAAATTAATTTCAAGTATTCTGCTATTAACCAATGTTTGTTAAACCTCATGAATTCTAATATATGTATATTGAAATACATGTAACAAAGATAAATTCGTATATATGAAAAAAGGATTACAATTATTCCTAATTTATAATCAAACATTTTTAATTTTTTCTTAGAAATGGCTTTTTAAATTATTTGGATACGACACGAATTAGGCAATTAACGTATGCGTACAAATGACAAAAACTTAAATATTTTTGAAATATTAATTATGGTATTTTTATATTTCAAATTTAAATGAATACTGTGTTCTTTTGAAAAATTTATAAATATATTATAAACATTTTTGTTATTACTTATTTACAGATTTGCAATTGAGATATTTTCGACCCATTAGTTTATTATTGTCAGGCAACCAAAAATATGCAATATTATATTTTTTCCTCACAAACGAATAGGGATATAATTAATTCTATGTCCACAATAAGAATTACTTTCTATGACAATTTAACAATGTCCGTCCAGAAGTCTGCCTGGACGGCTGTCTGGATGCCCATGTAAGCCATTTACGTAAAAAAAACATGTCGCAAATATGGTCATGATCTGTGCAAATCTCTGCCCGAAATGAAGAATAATATCTCTATCTGTCTTTTGAATATATGTACAATTTGTTTAGCATACGTAACTTTTCTTTAGATCTAAACTTAGGTCGACAGTTTCATTCCTGTCGGTTTATTTCATCGTTCTATCAGAATGTGATTCTTACATAAAAAAATGGTAAAATACATGGGAAAAGTCGCAGTTTTATAGATATCTAACTGTAATTTGAATTCTTTTCATTATTTTTATAAAGAAAATATAATAAAACACACTTTTCTTAACTGTTAACAAAATATATTTGAGTTATTACTGAATATTGTTAAATTTTTAGTGCATTTTTTATTCGCATACAACGCTTTTCTAGAGTATATTTTTTTGGTTGCCCTGGTTGCTATATATTTGTTTCCTTCAACAAAATTGGATGCAGTGGATTGGACTACTGCATCTTATTCCGCTGCCCGAGCTGCTGGCTACTCATCCAGGCAGGATTGTTACAACACATATAACGCTATATAACATATAGTATGCTCTGCATTCGATTCTATATATATCCACCGTTGACTCACCATGATTGCAATAACTTTAGTTGAAACCTTCGAAACCTCATTGAGATAAAAAAAATAATAATTGTATTTTATAAATAAACTAGTTTTCTTTTTAATTCCAGCCCTCAATTAGATGATTTGACAAAAAATCGAAGCTTAGAATCTATTAAGGATCGATATGAATCGCATATAGTCTTAGACAATCTTTTATATATTATCGCCAACTTTTCATATTGTACACCAGAGTTTCAGTAACCTTTTTCTTTTTTTCGAGTTCTTCAAATTTAATGGTGTGGCACAATAGGCACCCATATTGCCAAGTTATCACACGAAGGCCTCAGTACAATCGCGACCTATATCGTCATATAGGAGGATCCAAACACGGCCTTGATAAAAAATTACGACTTTTTATAATGGTCTCCACCAATAATAGCTTTGATCCTAAGTCGACCTATATCTTCATAATAGGAAGCTGGGATATATGGATCTTCCGTACAGTAAATTAAAAACACGCGTTTGATACAAAATCACGCACAACTTTTACTAACTGTAAATGTGCTAATATATCACACTAGTGTGAGCGAGACGCAAGATTCTCGAAAATCAAACAACACAAACGCGGATGGTTGTATTTAAAAAATAATTACGACGACCCGAGACGTGTTCTTCAACCCAGAGCTACCTTACGACTAACTTTTTTCATTTATTATTAAAATAGAATTTTTAAACATTTTCAGTATTTAAAGATTAGTCTAATAAATTATTTTTTTAAACTTCAAATCTATTTAACAATAAACTTTTGGCTTGTGTTGTTGAAATTTTTGTTTTTTTATATAAATTATGTATATTATTACATGTTTGTGTAGTATATAAGAGCTTTAACATTGATGGGTAATATTATAATTAAAAATCAATTGTGTGTAAAATGAACGCAATAAATATTCTATAGGAAAATATTTTTTATATTAAATAAAAAAAAGTTATTACATAATTTATGAAAAATATTTAATAATACTTTCTGTTGTGTATTAAGCAAATAGTACTTTTATACCTAATTAGTGAAAAAAAAATGTGAAAGCTTATGGAAAATGCGTAATTTTGTGGTAAACGAGTTCATAATGTATAAAGATATATTAAATATTCTACATACGCAAAAATTAAAATCCTTATAAAAGTTCAAAAATAATTACGTTTAATGTATGTATATTAAAGTGGCTCATAATTTTTTGCGTGAATAATATATAAAAAATTACTGATTACCAAAATATTTCTGTTAAAAATGTTTGTTTCCATGTGCTGGACCATTTTGAATAGTATATCCATTTATGACTGAAATTGTAAACATTTTATCATTTATAAACAAATAGTCTCAACATATTTCAGACTAAATGAAACTTTATATATTTCTGATAATAATTATACCCTACACCACCATAGATGCTTTTTTGCAGATGTATGTAACATAGAGAAATAATACCCGAACACCCACCTTTAAGTGAACCTTTTGTCCGTTTGGACGACTGGCTGTCCATGTAAACGTATTTTGCAAGGTACAGGTTGTAGTTTTAAAGCTTTCAAATATGGCACAGATTATTATTTTAACCCAGGGATGAAGCTCTAGACTGACTTGATCGATCTATTATTTCCTCATGGAATGGGCAGTAATGACTATAAATCTCTTAATTATATTTATAATTTATTGAAATTTTTCTTATGAAGATCTAAACTTACGTTCCAAATTTCATTCCAATTGGTCTTATAGGTCCATATAGGGTCCATACAAACGTTGTCCCAAAAATAGGGTCTAGAGCGTAGGTATAAATTTTATATATAAGTCAACTCATGCATTTCACTTCAATCGGTGCAATTTTTTGAGGGATTATTTTATGCACGTTTGTGAACATTTTTTCTCTGTTTAAAACCATCGTCATTACGCGTTCAATATAGTGCTGAGAAAGTCGGCGAATCCACGACCTTTTCTATTTATACATTATCGAATACACCAAATGATGGGCAAAAGAGTGTGCTGGATATGGTCATTATGTTTCGAAATTCTTGCTTTCCAATATATATGTAGGATTTTAAATTTCATTATTGTAAGCTCTTCTGTTTCTATTTTGTACGATTTTTTAAATCATAACTTTCATTGTTTTATTTTTGAACTATTTATGCCCATTTATATTAAAAAAATAAACCTTAAATAAGAAAAATATGTATTTAAATCGTCGTTTCTGCCCAGCCTGTGATACCTATCGCTCTTTCAACAGACTGTGGGGTAAACATTGCAAAATCAACTAAGAATGTTAGAAGGGGCCAGATTAAGTATTCTGTTGCAATCGGATTGACAAGGTCAATCTTCCCTCATTATTTTCTGTGTATAATAATCATATGTTGGAAATTACTCGGACTATGAGATTAAAAGGAAAGATCACTAAAAATCTCTATACTGCTTAATTTAGAACAAGGAAACAATGCAACTAGTTTTATTTCAGTACATATTTTAGAATTAAAATTTTCCGATTCAAAGGAACGATAATATCCCGCCACAATATTATAACTACCAAAAACATATCAATCTTTATTTCTGAAAGAGTTTAGTGGAAACTTTTAATTTCAAGGCACTTAAATGTATGTAAAATAGTAGATCTAGTTGTAAATCAACTTCAAAATAATCTGAACGTACAATATTAAGTTGATATATGATTATGTTTTGTAAATATATAATTCATTATATAGTATATTTACATATGTTCTTTTTTAACATACACATTCACTTCTATATAATATTTTGAAAAAAAGGAAAGTGTAAATTATTTTCTGTTTTGTTTTCTCAGTCTTAAATAAAATTTCTTTGTATGAACATGGCGTCTTAAGCTGTGTTCACATTTGTTATATATTCGCCGTAAAATGCGTGACCACTATTTTTCTTACAGTATTTTTTTTTTTTTTTTAATTTATTTTTTCTTAAAAAAGTTTTGAAACACAAAGTAATGAGAATCAAATTAATATAACTTGTTAGTATTAATTTCTGGACAATAGAAAGTAATTTTGGAATAAAAATTAGATTTTATTGTTATAAAATTCAGTGGTTACGTCTGTTTGGTCAAATATTTGTCCAAATGTAAAAACCGTTTTGGAACCGTACGAAAGGTAAACAAAAAAATTAGAAAGAAGATTGAATGTGATTAAATGCGTAGGTTTTCTACGCTATGTTTTATCTCTAAGTAAGTTGATTGATTGTTGGCATTAAGGTAATGGCATTGCTGGCACGTTATATTAAGTTTAACAAAAATACATATATAAATCTATATAATTATATTGTGTATAAATAAAATATGACCAGTTTACATCTCTTACACAGTTCGAAACAAAATCTTTTGGCTTTAACTGCAATACTGGTGTTATAAAAATTGTTCGTTAAAATTGTTTGATACACACTCCTTAACAATAGCAATTTACATATTTACTTGGATGTAGAATATATAATCATGTATAAATATACAACTTATATAGAAATATATAGAATTATTCCTACTTATATTTGTTATGCTTCTGTATTTTATCATCTAAAATTAAATAAATATGTTAGTAGTTAGAAATGTTTATGTTTACTTGCCAAATATTTGAAAATTCAAGTGTAATTTACATTTTCTTGGATAAATATTGAAAATGTAAATTCAAATTTTCAAAATTTCCTACGTCCTGCTAACGAATGAAGAGAATATTAAATTTTCTAAATTTATGAGTAGCTTTTTATTTTATTAATCAGATAGAGTTTTTGGTTTTATATATATTTTCTTTTCTCACACATTACATTATATTCCTCTTGTGTGAATTTATCATGGCCAGCAATATTTTATAATTTTCGTTCATTTTTCGATTGATCTTATAAAAAATCGATTCTCACAAATTCTTGCATTAAAGACACACTTTGAGATCACCAAGAGAAATTTTATTACTAAAATTCTTCAGTTCTAAAGATGTTAAAAAAGCAGCGAAATTGTGACCGACCATTTTACTGTTAAGCTAAATGAAGTTTTAAGCGCCAACAGTATTACTGTTAGGCGACTTTGATAGCAAAACTCCCCATTTCCTGGCATACCGCTTTCTCTCTCTCTCTCTTTATACTATTATTATTGTCTCCCATTTATTAAAAGATTATTAGACTAAATTTTTAATGCGTTTTGGCAATAAACAAAATACGAAAATGGAGCCATAAATGCAAACATTATTTTCAATTGTATGGCGTATCAATAACTTTTAAAAAATATATATATTTAAAAATTTATTATAACAATAATTTTAATATCACTTGTATTTTTACAATACAAAACATGGAATGATATTACAAATGTAAGATGTATAAATATAAGATGATAGAAGCATAATCAGAATATAGATTAAAATACTCTCTGGATTCTTCAATTCGGAAATATAATTTGACTCATTAAGACTTTTCGAAACACGAAATTTGAAACATGAAATAACTTTCTGAGTCGTTCTAAAAAATCTGTAAAAAATTTAAAGCACATGACTTTTGATTTCGCTTTACTATTTCGACAAGCCATCATAGAAACTTGAGAAGATAACTCGCTTAAATATTCGTATAATTTAAAGAAATTTTGGAAATTTAATTTTTCATAGCTACTTTCTGTTTTCAATCTTTTAATTGTTTTAAAAATGATCCTTAATAGTTTAACCTTACTAAATAAACAATGTATGTGTGTATTTTATTTATCATTTTAAAATAAGAATAAAGCATATAAAAATTCTCATTTCATTCATTCATTCATTCAACATTACTTTAATAACTGCACCCATTTTCTTTTTATTAAAAATCCAACATGTAAATCGAAATGTAGTTATAAGATTTAACAAACAAATTTCGTATTGCATAATACGACAGAAAAGCTAAACAGGTACCTCATTGCTTTTGTTTCTTAACAAATTTTCATCGTTGTATGTTCCTCCGTTGTAAGTTTATTGCATGTTATGCAACAAAATACTTTAAAATTACTAATTTTGATGCGTTTTAGGTCAATAACTTCATTATTTATGAACCTATTTTCAAACTTTCATAAGAGATATTTCGATTCAATTGTTTTCTCTGTAGCTTTTCCGGTGCGTTTGCTATCATGCTTTGACTAAACAGACACAAGGACTCACATCACTAGATCGACTTAAAAACGGAATGCCTAACCCAACATACCTCCGATCATTTTTTGGAATTGGGTGTAAACATCTATAGCTTGTTTAATTTGAAACCTATTCAGTTTTCGAATGTCACCAATTCTGTACCAAATCAATATAAACGTTGTGAATTTGAAAACATGGTTTTCATATTGTTCACATACATGTCTTATATATCCATTTAACTCTTGTGCAAATTAATTTCGATTAGATCAAAACACTGCAAATGGAAACAAAGAGCAATGACCTTTAAGAAAGGCTATCGCCCTACCACCAAAATCATCTGCCATTTCGTGTTTTATTGCTGTTTAAAAACAAATGTAAAAGTTCGATTTTTTTCCCTTGTAAAAACCCAAAACTTGTAGGTTTTGTTCAATTTTCCTGAAAAAAGTGGGCAGGATGTTAAAACTGTTAAAATTCAAATTAAAATCCTGTTAAATATAAATACCCTAAGAATAATGTCGACATGTTAAAAAACATTTTTATGTTAATTCGCATTCGTACATACATACAATTAATTTTTGTTTACACATTATTAAAAAATATGAACAATTTTGTTTTTAAAATTAAAAAAGAAAATAAAAACTTTTGGTTTAACAACAAAATAATATTAATTTAAAAAATCCAAAAACAAATTCTAGCAACAAAAGCTGAGTAGAATAAAAAGAATGTATTTAGCACATTATTGTGCGAATAAAGCTTTGACCTCTAATGAAAAGAATTATGAACATATGTATATGTAAAAGTATAATATTTACTATTAAAAAGTCAGTGTATGTATATCGTTGCCAGAACTGCAAAGGACTATGATCATAGAAAACGACTAGAAATCAAACTAAGTGGAATGTCATACTAACAAAAATAAAATATATTTGAAAAATTCAAGTTATATGCATGTTTTTGACAACTGACTTAGCTTTTGCTCTGTGAGTTTGATATCTACTTATTTATCTATACCTCTGATATTTACGAATACTTTTTAAAAATACTATAGATCAAAATAGATTAAATTTACATATTATTTTACAAGTTTTTTTTTCTTATATGTTGTCGATGGCATTTTAGGTTACATTAAACGTAAAAATAAATCTGTTTGTTTGCTTTCTTGTGAACAAAGAAATCATGCTTTTATAAAGTTTCATTGAATAGAGTGTCTTTTTGTAAGCTTTCTTTTTAAATATTTTGTCTGGCTTGTTAATATTTATTTAAATCACACACTTTTAACATTCACATGTTAATAGGCCTACACACTGTTGCCAGATTTAACGATTTGTAGACATTTTTGTCGATTTGAAAAAAATGGATTTTTTTCCGAATTGTCTCTATATTCGATCCATAAATGATTAAATTATTAGATAAAAAATAGTTCTTCTGCCGTCGATTCTAAATATCTCCACCATAGAAGTATTTAGGAGCGGCACCTCCTTAGTTATCTAGCTATGCTGCCAAAAAAGCCATTGCCCATAAAATACTTGATCATAGATCGGAAGTAGTTACATACTGAAATTGCATTTAAATAGAAGGCTTCATTTTAAATGGTTTATGGATGATGAACTTATGTTGGACAACGAATATTTCGACCTTTGTTAAAACGTATAGTTTTACAGTTTTTATGCATTATATTTAAATTTTATATTAAAATCTTATACGGATTCATTCCACACAAATGTGCATTATAATTTGCTCAAATTTTCCATTAAAGTAAAAATTGTTGTTTAAAAAGGGTCTGTTTTTTTTTTTTTTTTTTTT
>JACGTJ010009829.1:0-10584 GCA_014858695.1 Chrysomya rufifacies | reverse complement strand
AAAAGGATAAAGGTACAAAGATGAAATTTAAGGTAAAACATAATATAGCAACGGGAAATTAAGATCCGAAATATGGGCGTGACCCGCCCATTTTTTCGTCCGCCCATAAACATATGCCTTTTTAAACATATTTCGCCCTAATATGAAAGTGAAGAACGTACAAAGATGAAGTTTTAGATTGACTGTTAGATAGTAGGAAGAATACTGAAAAAATGGGCGTGCCCCGCCTACACACAGAAATCCGTAATTTTTATGTATTTTATCACAAATATGAAAATAATGGATGTAAACGATGAAAGTTTCAATGCATCGTTAATTAGTAGAAAGGAACTTGGACAAAAAATATATTAAATATACTTTGTACTGCGATCTGGTTATATTTTGATGGTGGGTATTAAAGATTCGGCCAAGCCGAATATAACATTCTTACTTGTTTATATTGCGTTTGTAACATGTTAAAATATTCGTCTAAGACCCCAACATGTATATAGATTCTGGGTCCTGGTAAGATTCTTAGTCTTGTGATATATTGTGCAAATGTGAAATAATTGGATGTAAACGATGAAATTTTCGATGTAAGGTTAGTTCGAAGGTAGAAACTTGGCAAAAATAAGGCGTGCTCCGCCCACTACGTCTATAAAAATTTGTCATTTTTAGGATTAGTGTAGAATATTGTAATAAGTGATTTTTATTAATTTACCTAATAATGGACCGATTGAAGTGAAATGTGGAGCATAAATTTAGATGCACAGAAAAAATATGTATGCAAAATTTCAATGTGCTAAATATCAGTAATATACTAATAAAACTACTACTACTTCTAATAAGTGGGAGGACCGCCTTCAGTTTTTGTGTCTAAGTTTCGTGTCACCCAAATTTTCATCGTTGCATTTTTTTGTTCCATGTTATGGCATGTCATGCAAATGGGCTTTTGGTCTATAACTTCCTTATTTATCAACTTATTCTGCTCATTTTCGATACTAAGCAAAAAATATTTTTGCAAAATTGTATCTTCCTAGCCCTTAGTCTCTATCCAAGAACATCAATAAATCGATTTAGAATCTTAACAGGTCCACGGCTATTAATACATGTTGTTTAATATGTTATAGAAGGAATTCCAAACCTAATTTGGTCTTGATAGGAATTTTAACAAGACAGTTTAATTTACTGGTGAGATATGACTCAGTCTATACAAGTTCGATTTAATGTATATTGATTTGCCGAATGGTAGGTGATTAATAAGGTTGGTATGGTTGTGGATGGGATTTAGATACTGAAAAAACAAAGGAATTATCCTTTGTTTGATGGATTAGGGACGCACACTGTGAAAGGATGTCCTTAATAACGGCCGAATAAAGAATCGACCATCACTAACGTGGAGCAGGTAGTTAACATTATATCCAACCAAATACAATGAGAACGGATGCCCTTGATATCGGCCATACTGCGATCGATTGGTATCTTCAGGGTAGCCGAAGAAATGATCGTTCATCACTAACGTGGAAGAATGAAGCCAAATAATCTGGTCGAAGCTATATGCCCCCAGCTTCGACCAGATTTTTTGGCTTCGTTCAAAATAGACCGGAATGTCGTGTATTTGTTGAGATCCTATGCTTCTTATAGGAACGTAGGGAACATATATATGTTAACTGAAGCTCACACCGTTATTCTAAAATAAACATCCTTTAATGGTGTTCTGATAGCTCACATTGGACTCAATTAGTGTACCAATATTTACCAAAATCGGTTGAAAACTTTAGAGTATAGAGATTTACAACCAATATTTATACAAAAAGGTCCACGGTAGATGATTCATAGACCAATAAGTTTCTTTTAGAGAAATTAGTGCAACATCTTTAATTCAACTCCCCCGACTTACAGTTTTGCCTTTAAAAGTATATCACTGATAAATCTCCTAAAATTTGTCAGGGTTAGTTCTTTCACAAACAGATTGTAATTGTATTTGAACAGTAGGTTATGTGTTATTAAAAGAAAGAAAATAAAATTGTAATGTAAGTTCAAAACCCTAAGACTGTTATAAAACATTGAACATAACAATGGGCTTTAAGTTCAAAACCTCTAAAACCCATTAAAGTGAAATTTAAGGAATTATACTCAATTGTAAAAGATTTTTAGATTTAAAAGATTACATTAAATATGGACTTCAACCAAAGCTATTGCTTTAAATTCCAATTTAAACTTACTTTTTGTACAAATATTTTGAGCATCACATCAATGCTACATATTCTATATAAATTGAAAGTTGGTTGTGTCATGTGTATAAATATTCAAATGTATGTATGTATGAATATTTCTCCTGTGCAATGATGTGTGACAGATATGTCATTATGTTACCATTTTACTATAACAATTAAGGAATTCATATTTGATATGACATAAAAAATATAACATGTGCAAAATCTTTTGCTCCCTTATAGTCAGCACCAATACCAACATCATGGCTAAATGCATTATTGCGTTCACAGCATTGATATTTTCATTTCCTAACACTTCTGATGGATTGAAGTTGTAATGACTTGCAATTTATTTTAATTTCTAGTTACATTGACATGAAATTTACCTACAAATCAAATGCAATGTAATTACAACTACCATCATTTTGCTTAGCAATAGGATGAATTTTTTATATACACATATGTATGTAAACACGTAAAGAAAAGACATGTTTGGTTGAATTATATTATCAATATAATATATGATTGAATGAATAATTAGAATAATTTTAAGAACTAATTAACACAATTTGTTGAATCATTGTTATGATTTCGTTTTACAAATGATGTTTTTTCTTACGATTGTTATCAAAAAATTATTATAATGTATCATATTATGACTTCATTAATTAATAGTATGATCTAATTAATCATGTTATGATCTCACATAATTATGTGTATGTTTTCATTTATTATGTTTATGATCTTATTTAAAGATCCTAGTTAAAATAGTCCCGTTAATTCATATTTAAACAAAAGTGTATCATAACTGGAAACAGTTTAGATTAGATAGAATATTAATCATTTGAATTAGTTAATTTTAAAGATTTCGTGGTGAGCTTTAGCAGATATTATTACTTTTATATATTGAACATGATCGGTCCATTATTTTTTCAGCTTCCATTCAATGTCCTTCTCGCAATGAGGTTTTATGTCCATAAATCATTTAAGTATGTTTGTCATGTAATAACATCTGGTATATAAAGATCTCAATAGATGTACCAAACTTCATTTAAATCGGATCATTATAAAGGATTGCTCCCAAAATATGGGCATTCCCCGCCTACCTACAAAAATCCGTGATTTTGGTATGCGACATATTGTGCAAATGTGAAATAATGGGATGTAAACGATAAAATTTTCGATGCAACGTTAGTTAGTCGGAAGAAACTTGGCAAAAATAAAATGTGATCCGCCCACTTTTCCGTACGTCTATAAAGATCTGTCATTTTTAACATTAGTGTAGAATATTATAATAAGTGATTTAAATTTTGATTTACCAAATAATAGATAGATTGAAGTGAAATTTGGAACATAGATTTAGATGCACAGCAAAAATATGTATACAAAACGTTAATTATGCGCATACTTAAGTGAGTTATAGTATTATTAACCATTAAAAATCTCAATATATGTGTCAAAATTTCATTTGAATCGATTCATCATTACATATTGACCCATACAAATGTTATTAAAATTTTTGGGGTTTAAGTGCGTAAAACCAATAAGTAGGAATGGTTGCAATTTCGGAGATATTGTAATGAAAATTGGCATATATTACTATTTGCATATAAGTGCAAAGTCTATTGAAACTGGTAAATATCGGTTCATTATTTCACCTAGCCCCTATAATAGGGATATAATCGGGTAAATGATTTAATATCTAGGTACGATAATAATTTCAGAGATATCTTGGTGAAATCTTTGCACATATTTCTATATTGATATAACGACGAGGTCTATTGAAATTGATTATGACCGGTCCTAAATAGCTATAAAGAAACATCTTGAGAAGATGTTTCTGCATAGCTATGTACTCTGCAGTACATAGTGATGTAGGGTAAAATATGGTCGATTCCGACTAACTACAACACTCTAACTTGTTTTTATCACAATAAGATTATATTGTCTATATAACTTTTGTAAAATATTAATTCTATTCTTAATTCTTTCCTGTGCTGATAAAATTTTGTTTAAACATCATTAAATGGGATCGTAATCACGATAAGGTAGCATAATTAAATAATAAAGTGGGATGTTTGGACTAATTTTTACCATTTATTTGCTTTTATACCTACCATCAAAAAATGATGGGGGTATATTGGGTTTGTAATTCCGTTTGTAACATTTTAAAATGTTTGTCTAAGACCCGAAGATGTCGATCTAGCGTCCGTCTGTCCGTCTGTCTGTTGAAAGCACGATAGAGATCGCACCGGGTGAGCTAAGAAGATAAAATTTGGCAAAAATTTTTCCTATATAAGGTTTGTTTGGTATTGAAAATAGGAAGAATTGGATTGTAAGTAAGGAAGTTGTGGAACAAAAACCCCATGAAAATCTGTAATTTTGGAGCATTTTAGTACATAATATGTTATAAATATGAAACGGGTGAACGTACAAAGATGAAATTTAAGGTAAATCATAAAATAAATATCGGAAAATCACACCAAAATCCGAATAAAATATTCTTACTTGTTTTTTATATAATTATTTCACTTGATCGTATATATGGTTCTATTTATCATGTTTGTAATCGCATTTGATAATGTTAAGGTCTTACTTTATCATGTCTATGATAAAATAAGATCTTAATCATGCTTAAACAAAATTTTATCATAACAGGAAAAAATTCAGAAAATTTTGTGAAAGCTATATGATGAAAGGTATATATGATATAATAATATAAAAACATATCAATGAACAAATCGGCTGGATGGAACAATCTTTGCTATTTATATTTATTTGTACGTAAACTAAATGAGCAGTGTAATGACATGTGTTTCTTACTATGAAATGCAGAAAGAAGAATATTATGCAGTCAATTTTTTTAAATTATATAAAATGAAAATATAATTGATTGATCATTTGAAAATTGTATAATTCCTTAAATGATTAGCGTATCATTTAAAATGATTCATAATATGATTTTAAACGATCATATTTGTGAAATGATTATGTAGAATCATTATCATTATAAAACTCAGAATTATTTTATGATTCAATTAAACAATGTCCTTCCATCTGGTCGGCTGGCTGGTTGTCCATGTAAAGCTTATGCAAACTCTGCAATTTTGAAGCCCTCGTCTTGAAATTTGATATTTTACTACTGGGAACAAGTCTTTAGATCGGTGTATTATTACACATAGCCCCATACAAAAATAACCCCTCAGAATAAGATTTTAAACTGATAATTCGCATTGATGAGCATGTATTATGATGAAATTTAGCATGTATAACTATTGATTTCAAATTATGTATCAAGCTTCATTCTAATCGGCTTATTATTTCACTTAGATCCATACAAATGTCCTCCCAAAATGATGATAAAAGCAATAAAATTTGTGGTGGAAATTTTATATACATTTTGCGGAGATTTGGCAAAGAATTTTATTTCGTTACCGGAAGTTCGGTCCAATTTTCACTTAGCCTCCATACAAATATTTCCCGGGAATCGGGTTTTGAAAATGCTAAAATTCGGTCCAATTTTCATCTAGCCCCATACAAATATTTCCCGGAAATCGGGTTTTGAACACATAAGTCGCTTAAATGAGTGCATAATTTAACGAAATTTAGTACATTTGACTACTTTCTTTATATTTATTCATGTGCCAAGTTTCATTTGAAGCAGCTCATTAATATTTTGTTGTAACTGCATAAAATTCATAAATTTGTGAGTAAGATTTTAAAGATATTTTGATAAAGTTCTGTCCAGATATTCAACTTTCTGATGTGATGTAGGGAAGTTGTATAGTCGGGCTTGACCGTCTAAAGCACTCTTACTTGTTTTTTCTTTAGTGTAGGGTATAAAATGAAACAAACTTTAATGACATTAATTCTAATTAATATATAAACTTTTTAAATACTTACAAACAAACAAATATACCTAATGTTTATATTTGTAATAAAAATTTTACAACTTTTTATTCACATCAGTCCCCAATGTATAGAATAGCAAACATATGAATATGAAGCAAATAATTTAACTAGTTTGTATAGCTAAGAGCAAGCCTTTTAGTGTTCCAGAAAAGTTATGGTTTTTACATGAACATAAATGAAAAAGGACATGAGGAAGCTTTTTAAAAGTTAACACACTAGATATAAAGAGTTTAAATAAGTTACTCGTTAAAATGTCAGTATACTCAGAGGTAAATTCAGCTCCACTGAGAAGCCATGTGTTTTAATTAAAACTTATTAATAAAGTTTGTATTTTTTTAATGTGGTGTTATCTTTTTAGCGAAAACACTACGTGATCGAGTAGGTTTTTGAGAAGACTCTATTCAATTCGAAAAATGCGCCTACCTAGATATCAAAGTCATAGTGGACATCACATAAATGACAATTGTTTGTCATCCTTGTTTAAACAGCTTCTTCATAATTGATATGTTCGAACATATTGTTGATCATACAATAACTTGTAATGACACTCACTAGGTTTATTTTGAATTACACCGACTTAGTAATACTATTATTGTGTAAATTCCAGGTATATCTCCATATTTGTCGGTATTGCACTTAAAATGATTTTAAAATTTGCACGAAAATTAGTGGTTTAAATGTTAAGCTACATGGGTTAGGGTAATTACTCACAGAAACAGCGGTTTATACTTTACCATATAATATTGTTGATGAACAATTAGATGCAATCCAGCAAATTTCTAGAATATCAACGAAATAATGGAATGAGTAGAGGTTATAGTATTTTTGTAATAAGTCCCAGAAAAAAACAGTGCCTTTGGTTAAGTATTGCTCATTTGGAGACTCTTAGAAACTCACTGCACAAAAAAATGGAAACTAATGCCTGCGATGCTCTATCGTTAATTAATAAACAGTAAATATTAAGCGAATTTTTCATCCATGAGATAGTGAATTTCTTACAAAGAACACTTGCTATGAAACCAGCTTCTGACGTGTTATATTCGCTTTTGATTTTCAACTACAAGAGTCAAGCTTTTCTGCACTATGTAATTTTTCAAACAGAAAGTCGCCATATAAAATTCATGTTTTGATTTTTCTAAGTGAAGTGCGTGATATATGTTTAAGATACTTTATTTTTTAAGCCAAAGTATAGCTAAAACCTATCCAATGCAGCATCTTTTGTACACTCATATAAATCAGGTAATATCAGGTTAAAGGAGTCAGCAGCAATCGCAAAAATTTGTTCGCCCTGCTTGAACGGCACAATATTTAAATTTTGTGGATACCAGGACATAAAAATTCACGTTATTTTAATGTACTACAAATATCATCACTATGCGTGTCAGTGACATTGCTAACTAAATACTAGAAGCATCATCGACACATTATCGTAAGACAAGTAGAGTTCTTATCAAAGAACAATATAAGGATGATTTATAGATGTCAATTCTATTGTCAATGAGAGTTAATCACACCTATCACTATACACTACACCAGCACAGGTGAGGAGTATATGATGCACAAATATCTGTAATGATCAAAATAACTCCGTTCAATCAATTACAAGTACACAAAAACAGAATTATACTTTGAAGCGATTTAACGATGATCATTCGTCTGTCCGTCTATATAAAAGTTGTAATCAAATTAGAAATTTCAATATAATTTTTTTAGAATTTGGCACAGAGGCTATTTGTGCCTCATGGGAGGTAGCTTAAAAAAAAAAAACAAATTGGTCCACTGTTGCACATAGCCTACATACAAATGAGTGAATTAAAAAATATAATGGTCTATCTAAAACTTAATATTTGTACGTTTTTCAGTTTCTTATTTATATTACAACTTCCTTATTTTTATAGGTGGGCGGGCCACGCTCATTGTTTGGTTAAAAATTTAATTTTTATTTGTTCTTCTGTTACAAATTTGTGACCAAAATTATACAAAATCACAGTTTTTAATAAGTGAGCGGTGCGCATGAAAAACGTTATCATGATTGTATTTTTATGGAACAAAGGATTTGTACAATAATAATTATCTAAAATTTCATAAAAGCTATGGAGAAAAACTATATATTAAAATAAAAAATTACATCTATAAACTTAAAATTTTTCACATTTAGAGTTGTTTATTTTTCTTCTCACATAAAACATTACAAATATAATATTGTAACATACTTTTAGGAGTCTTGAATTATTATCATACGCACATTTCGCGTATGAGTAATATTAATTGAATTTAACAAGTATACGTCACAATAATCGATCATTTGTAAACTGTATAAAAAATATTGTAACATACTTTTAGGAGTATGTTTTTATTATATTTAAATGCTCATAATTAGCGTATGAGTAATATTAATTGAATTTAACAAGTATGCGTCAAAATAACCGAATATTAGAAATCTGTATAAAAACATATTACAAAATTAGTTTAAATTAATAAAATACATATTGTTTTGTAGTTTGATGCAATTATTTATTTCGTCATAAAAAACATTATTTTTAATTTTTGCCATTCAAACAAAAAATTAAATTTATAAAATTATAACAAAAATTAACACTTTTTCTAGACTAGTGATTTCATCCCTAGAAGCTTTGTGGATAAAATCGCAATTTGAAATTTGACATACATTTGCATTTTGATAAATAAACATAAAAATGTGTCTTCTCGAATTGCTTTAAGTGGAGGACTTACTTATTTCATCTTAAATTTTGAGTTAGTTTGCCTTTTATTTTATCTGAACTGAACATATAGTAACCACATGAGTATGTATGAAAGATCTTATGAGGCAACATTTTCGTTCAGTATAGTATTATAAAATTGGAATTTCATTCATACTAAAGATATGTGTACATGTAAAATTTTGCACCATTGAACATTTTGAAAGGATTGACACTCATATTTGATTTGATAATTTGCTGAAGAAAGGGTTTCTATAGGAGAAATAATAGACCGTGGAAAATTTTTTTTAAAATTACTGTCTCACACTCATATTTAAGAGCTTGCGCAATAAAATCTTCATTAAGCGAAAACATTTGTTTGGGGGCGTGAAGAAATAATTGACTGTTTCGAGGAAATTTTGCAATTCACATCTTTCCTTAACTTATTTAATTGCTTAATATCCTGTTTCATGAGGGACAACTGTATGGAGGTTAAGCGAAATAAAGGCTTCTAAGGCTTTGTTCTTGTATCAAAATAATGATATCTGACAAATGTCATCATTGAAATTCAGCATTCTGTTGGACGAACGGCATTCTAAAGTTCTTTTAATTATCCTCCTATTTACTTATTCATTTGCTAAAAAATCATTTAGCAATAACTTTTGTATGAGTGCTAATAACTTCAATAAAATGTTTAGAAAATACGACCAGTTTACTTGAAAGTACAGACAGACGGACAGTCTTTCAGACTCAGAAAGTCTGAGTCTAAGTCGAACCTGCGTAGTTTGATTTTGCACAAACTCATAATATCCTCTCTCCTATGATGGTATAGGGTATAAAACCAAGAGATTTTTAGTTTTATTTAAAAGAACAATCATTTATAACACATCTAATGAACTGAAACCAAAGTTGGAAATTATAAGTCAATTATTTTAAATATTGAAAGCTAAAAGCAAATATTAGCACTTCAATTTGAATTAGTAAGAATTATATATTCGGCTTTGCCGAATCTTTAATACCCACCATCAACACATATTAAAGTATATAAGTTTGTGTATGAAGTAAAATTTAAAAAAAGCCCTGCTATAATAAGTCAATAAATGGAATAAGAGAAACGATTTTAATTAATGTACTTAAATGTTGCCAAGCTATTTTTTCCTACTAACTAACGATACATTGAAAATTTCATCGTTTACCTCCATTCATTTCACATTCGGAAAATGATGGATTTTTGTGGGTGAGCCCATTTCTTATAACCTTCATTTATAATGAATGGGTATATAAGTTTGTCATTCCGTTTGTAAATTCTACATTTTTGATCTGAGACCCCATAAAGTATACATATATATTCTGAATTGTGAGTTAAAAAAATTCTAAACATGCATGTCCGTCGGTCCCTCTGATAGTGTGTCGTTTGTGAAGGTCCCCGACTATAAAGCTATACAATATGTATATCAAATCATTCCTTAGGATCGTGAGAATTTGGCTACTTAAATTCGGCAGAATTTTGAAATAAATCGGCTAATTCTATACATACTACGGACTTGAACCCTTCACAAATCGATTGTATGATTTCTTCTACAATTTTGGTTTTTTAAATTTTTTAAAACGGTTAAGAAATAGTCGAGTTATTGTCCAAAAACCATAACATTTTATTTTATTCCTAATAGTTGTTTTTGTTTTACTAACAAAAACCACACAAACAAACACACCATATTACCATAAAAACCTTTGTTTTGGATTTGCGAAGTCATCATAAAAGATAGAGACTTCATTGT
>JACGTJ010009808.1:0-17491 GCA_014858695.1 Chrysomya rufifacies | reverse complement strand
AATAATAATAATAATAATAATAATAATAATTGCATAAAAAACAACAACATTTGTAGCTTCCACTTACCTTTAGCCTTTAAACATAACACCGTTATATTCTTTTGTATATTACACTCCATACGTAATTCCTTTTCATTTGTCCACTCATATAAACGTACAAAACTATTGATACCAGCCAAAACTTTGCCATTAAATTCCACCATCGAATAACAGCCACCATCAATTTTAGTCTCAGCCACTTGAGTCAATTTACCATCGTGATAATGGAATATTATAATACGACCAACTGTTGGTTCCGGTTCATCAGCATACAACAAAGCCGTAGATACAACATAATACGAATTAGGATCATCACCCAACTGGGCAGACATAATGGACATAATAGATTCCGAGGGCATAAATTGATGAGCATGTAAAACTTCAAAAGTATTTTGGTCGATAATTAAAAGATTACTTATATCTATTTCTTGACCAATTTCAGCATTAGTTGTTGCTGTATTACAAGCACCAGGCTTGGGTACAATATTTGAAGCGTAAGTAATATTTTGTGCCTGTGTAGAAGCACTAGCTCTGGTGGGTTTGGGACCACCTCTTCCCTGGACATCTATGCGCATTGTGGCAACAGCAAATGTTTGTGAACTTTCTTGATAGGCAATACGTCTAGGTCCTTCACCCAAGGGTACAGTGCGTATATGTAACTTTTGTATTTCATCGATAGTTCCAATAATTACTGAATTTTTGGTAGCCAAAGCTAAACTGTCGGGATAGGCTTGAGCATTTAGCGAGCACATATGATTTACTTCTTTCAAATTGACATTAGAAAATACCAGTTTATGATTTGATGAATATATAACTGTAGGTCTATCCGAACAGGCAAATACATTGGTGGTAGCAAAAGATTTAAAGGTTCTCAATGTTGTGGGTTGCGTACCCAAAGTAACACGTTTTTTATCACTTAAGTTACCATTATCTTTGTTTAGAATAAAATAAAACATGGAACCATCACCCAAAGCACATAACAAATAGTGTATACCCTCAAAAGTAGTCATTAATATAGAACGTGGTATGATTTCACCACCTAATTTTTCTGTATGGCAAACTTCCAAATCGGGTAAGGTTAAAACAACTGCTGAAATATCAGTCCATAAACCTACAGCCACCAAATCAGAACGATTTTTACCCTCTCCAAGAGGAGTAATATCCAAACAAGCAACTTCGTATTCTAAAGTTTTTTGTGAAACCTGCACAAGTTTCTCATCAGCAATTTCTAAATAGAAAACGTCGCGAGCTGAGGCAATAACAATTTGCTGGGCATTACAAGATACCACACCAATACGTTTTCCAGCACTGGGTTGCCATTCGTAGACCAAATTTTTGGTTGTACTCTTTATCAAACGCACTGTTAAGGGAGTAACTTGAATAATCTATAAATTAAAAGTTAAATTACTTATTTAATCCGTTATATTTCTAAATTTGTATTTCAAATACCTGATCATAATCCACATTAGCACAGTGGAATGTCTGTTGATCACTTAAGAAACCAGGTATATCAGTTTCCTCTACCTCTTCACCAGTTAAAGTTAATATACGTGTATGACCCACAAATGCCAAAACCAAAGTATTTTCATAAACACTATCATCTATACCGACTTTTAGAGACCACATACCCTTAATACCAGGCAAATCAATACAGGCATGTTCTTGTATACCAATACCAATTCTACATAATAATATAAACATTCTGATCTGATTTCCAGAATTTTAGGGGATATAAAAATCTTACCTTATAATTCTCAAAGAACCATCTTGAAATGTTCCCGAACATGTTATTATTTGTCCTTGACCCTGACGATCCAAATCAACTACTGCCAAATCTAGTATTGGTGCTAAATTTGTAAAATTCTCCATAGGTATTACATATGAACCATTCTCATTAGGTGTGGTACTTAGGCGTACCAATTGAGAATCACCATGTTTGGAACCAATAAAAAGAAAACCATTATCCAAATAGGTTATACATTCCGGTGTAGAAATTTCACCTTTAGGAAAAATATTAGTGATTAAATGGATAAAATTAATATAAAAACTAGTTTTCAAATGTATGTATGTAACTGAATGTATGTATGTTTCAGTTCTAGGTCAAGCTGGGCTTAAGTTTTATAACATTTCTAGTACAGTTCTATATCAATTACAGTTCAGTTCTAGTTCAGATCTAATTCAGTTCTACTTCAGTTTTTGTTCACTTCTAGTTCAATTCTAGTCTAGTACTGAACTAAAATTGAACTAGTTCTGTTGATGAAAGTTCAGCCTAAAATTTTAAATACTTGAAATGCTTTTTAAGATTTAATTGTATTTTTCTTGTCAATTCTTAATTATTTATTTATTTGTTTTATTAATTATTGTGAATTTTCAAAAGTGAATGTTTTAAAAATTTCCTACTTACCCAAAAGTTCAACTTTAATTTCACGCACCGAAGCACATCCTTTTCCATTATCGGCAGTTTCTAAAAACAGCATAAACAATTGACCATACATGTTACCAAGTAAATAACGTTGACCTTTGCTATCAACGCGAGCATAGCAGTTAATAGTACTTTGCTAATAAAATAATAACAATTAAATATTTGAATTAATAATAAACAATTTAAATTAAACTCTTAAAATATAAATACCTTAAAAGTAGAAGGAGCTACGGCATGATAACTATTGCCATCATGATAAACAATAGATTCGCGACCAATAACAATAGCGCCACCTAAACAAAAACATAGATAGCTAAATTGATATTTCATAAAAATTTTAAAATTTTACTTAACAAATACCTAATGGTGTGGGCACTGGAATCAACATAGTGGCTTCCGTTTCCACATTATCTTGTTTCCAGGCAATTTTCATAAATTCTTTATCACGTAAATTGATTTCATGGGTTTTAACGTGACGACCATCATTATCTTTATGTATAACAATAATAGTGGGATTAATGCAGCCATATAAAAATTCAACATCATATACATTTAATTCTTCCATGCTGAAATTAAATTACATTAAATGTCTCCACAAATCGATGACGATTTCATTAACATACCGTAAATTAGTGGCTCTCAATTCACTAGTTTCCTTATCCAAAGGTATTATTGTAAATAATCCCATATACAAGCACATGCCAATAACGCGTGCCTTAGGATCAATTACAGCCATAACACCACCATCTGTAGGTGGACTATATTGCTGTGAAACATTACCATGAGCCTTAGTAATAACACTTATTTGATCGCCTATCATGCGACACTCCAAAATCATTACATTATAACGATGAGTTAAAATAAATAACAAATCCTTTTTGCTATCCTAAATAGAAGAAAAACCAATATGAATTTTAGTACAACTAAAGGGCAACCAACGACCATGTGGTATCAACGTGTTGTTTGTCATTACCTGGGGACGAAAATGCTTCATTACCGTTATCTGGCCATAAATATTAACTTCCTTAAGAGGTCTCAAACCTTCGGGTGTTACTAAATCTATTTCTAATTGACTATTACGGGCAATAATCAAATTTAAATCTGTGGGTGAAGTAAAGTTTCCTACAAATAGACATTGTAAGCAAACAAACACACAAACCAAATTATATTAACAATTTCAAATGTTTTCCAATAAAATCATATTTAATATGTTGCATCATATTATATTCTTTTAATAGACTATTAAGTACAACATTTCCTGTTTTAATAACCATTTTGGATTGTAATCTATCTGAAAAAATGCATTTTCCAACTCACCGGTAACACAAGCTACTACAGCTGTTGGCTTTTGAGCCGTGACCACATAATGATATTGCGACATTTTCCTACTTTAAATTATTACACTTTTGAATTTAGATTTTCTGATTTTCAAGAAATTTTAATAAATTCCTTTCGAATATTTATGATTTTTGCAATATGTTTTTTATTTTCGTTCTGCTATTTTTCCCTGCGCGCTATAAAAATATTTTACCAATCAGCTCAATATGTGTTACCAGACTAACAGTAAGTGTGTGGTAATGCCATGTGTATTAGTTGAAAGTAAAATAGGTAAACAAAATAAAATAGTGGGAATAAAATAGCGGATTTTCGGAATAAATAAAGTATTTTTAATAATTAACGGCTTTAGCCTCAACTCTATTAAAGAGTTATGACTCAATTCATCATAGCTTATATGTAGTAATTACAAAAATGTTTATTTTGTTTACATTTATTAAGTAAAAAAAGTCAATTTTTCGCTGCAATCTTTAAAAAACCAGTAATACATTCTTAGCTTTTTGTAATAGATACTCAATAAAACACAAGTACAATATAGATTATTTTACATTTTTGACTTGGTTACCAAAATTTATATTTTTTTTAGTATTCAATTAAAATTTCAAACACAAATCTTAAAAAAAATCTTTTGTTTTAATAATGTTTAACATTTATTTTAAATGTGTTAACCAGATAACTAAACACGATAACACGGAACGATTTTTTTTCAACTTGTGTAAGGTTTTTTATGAATCGGGAAACGTACATACTTAATTTAAGGAAATCGTTTAAAAATATAGTTGTTTTTATTGCTTGTTTTATTTATTTATTAATTTATTAATTCTTATTTATTTATCTATTGTAGTTTTTGACACTAAACTTTAGAAATTTTGAAAATTTATACTAACATACTGAATACCAGTATGTTAGTATAAATTTTCAAAAAGAAAATTATTTGTAAATCGTAAATTCAAATAATAACAATTCTTTAATCGAGAGCCTACTGTATTTTGTAGTATAAATACCTTGAGCTTTCCTTCCCTATTTTCTTATTACATACAACCCTGTCTGATAAGCTACCATTCCTACGTATTTACGCAACTCTAAATCAAAGAGATGCCATGTTTTCCTAAGTGAAAGCTAGTACATATGTTTATGTTGTGACAACCGTTTTCTCATTAACACATCGGCTCGAATTTATATAATACAACAATTAAAAATTTATTTGGTTAATAAATTGCAGAAAAAGTAACATTTTAATATAATTTAAAGGAAATAACAATTATTTACAGAGTTGCACAATTTTACCATAATTCATGTGGCAACGCCAGTGATTAATGTATTTGATCAAAAAAAAAAAAGAGAATACTGCTGAACGACGACGAGTTTGTCAAATTTCACATCGGTTTTTCTTTATTACTTGAAGGAAATTTTTTGTCTAAAATAACTTTAATACTAAAAAAAATATTACAGAAAAAGCTAAAGAACTAATAAATCTTAAAACAATAAAAATATTTAATTATTTTAACTAGAGAAAAATAGAAAATTTACAAGTATACGTGGTTAAGTGGAAAGAAAAAGAAAGCAAACGATAAGCGACCGAAATATTTTTTTATTAATAAAACATGGCGCGTCTAACCTACGTCTACAGAACGGAGGATTTGCAAAGTTATTTAAACGTCGGCCGGAGGCAATTGCCCGTCAATGCTGGAGATGAAAATTTAGTGGTAAGCTAGAAAACCCCAAGTGATTGTGTTATTTTGTAAAAAAAAAAAGAGTTTTGGAGACTTAGTAAAAATTTATATAAAGTTGCTACCACCATCATAATTAATGATTACCCGCTGCCCCTGCTGTCACCACCCTCTTAAATTAAGGTGCAGCTGACGCGTTGATTAAGACTTGATATTTTTTATATTATTTTCGAAGTGATGTCGCTGTGCTTAACTCTGTTTTTGTTTTTATTATATTTTTTTTTTATTTTCTGTCTTTCTAATATTTATTAGTGACATAAAAGAACCTTGAATTTTAATTTGTTGTTTATCATTTTATACTTTTTCAGTCACATCGTCAGTCAGTCTCTTCTTCTTCTTAATAATGTATCAGAAATATGTATAAATCTTTTATTCTTATTAATATAAGATTACAAGTATTCAATTATTTCAATATAATTACAGTGTCTATGAGATAAATTATGCAGCTAGGCAGTTGCTTTGTAAAAGATAAAAAAAATCGACCGCCTACTAACTCCTCAATGTATAAAACGCCCTCATAATCATCATGATAATCAAGCATTCAATCTTTACTTTATTCAATACTTCTTTCTGCTTCATTTTTTTTGTTACTATTGTTTCTCTTTAATTAATTATTTCTTTTTTTTAATATCTGTATTTGTTTAACTTTCTTCATTTGATTTTTTTTATTATTGATATTCATACATTTTTATTATTACAAGTTTTAGTTGATGTTGTTTTTGTATTTGCTTATTTGTTGGTATTATTTATATTGTACTGACCACCAAGATGCAGTATACATACATACATATGTTTGTACATAGTTATTGTATTATGTTCGTAAGTTAAGCAGAAATTTAAAACAGGTTCAAAAACACATTTTTTATTTGTAGAAATTACAAATATACAGAACTTTAAAAGTATTTTAAAGTGTAGAAAAATTTTTCCTAGTTTTAATTCCTTTAAAATAAATTACTTTGGTTTATTGTATTATCGCCGGTCAATTAAAAAAATTAAAGTTTTTAAAAGTAAAGTATTTTTAGTATTGTCGTCCGGGATAAATTTTAATATTTTATCACTAGGGATTGTTTGAGTATAATCAAAATAAATACCTTTCGTTAAATAAAACTGAATATTCATAACTACTGAAGTACATTTCATATTTTAAACTTGCAAAGAAATTGTCCTTGGAAATTTACGTTTATTAAAAAAAGGACTTTTTCAACGCTCAAAACATCACTCTACTTGATGTTTTTTTTTTTTTTTTTTTTTTGTAATCCTTGCTTTCTATTACATCTTTTTATTATTAAGCTTATTTTAAATTGTTCTATTTGTCATCTTACATTTCTATTCAAACTTTACAGCACGTAATCTCAAGATTGTGTTCGCGAACGCACTCAATTACTGAAGTAAAACGTTACTAGATCTGAACTGGAATTAATATAGAACTAATCTAGAACTAAAACTGCAAGTGAACTAGAACTTAACAAGAACTGAACTAAAACTGATAACTGGATTTAAACTCGAACTGAATTAGAATTGTATTGGTACCGTTTGTATCTGAATTACTACTGAAGAAAAACTAAATTGTAACTAAACTTAAAATGTCTATCATTACTCCCAATTTGATGGCGTAAATGTTAAAATATGAGTGTCTTATACATTTCTCATTAAAGTCTAATTTAAAGAAACCAAGCTTGAAGTACAAATAAATTTAAGTTCGGCTGTATTCCTTCCCAGGGTACTAACCTTTGATCTATGTATTTTATTAATAAAAAAACTAGTGCTCATTAAAACAGTATCATACATTCGGAATAAATCTCTTAAAATTAATTGTGATCGGTTAATTATTAGCCCCATACAAATGTCTTTATGAATTCATTTCTAAAGCACCAAGTCGCTTAGATATTAAAACTGCCTATGTTTATTTAAATATTTTAGCATAGATGAAATATATCATATCATAAATCATACTCCCGGAAACTTCAGCACAAACATTTTTCATATTTAAGGTTGGCTAGGTATTGGAAATGGTCAAAACCCGTTCATAATTATATTCATAGAAATGGCAACAAAAAATTTGAACACTGAAATTTAAGGATCGTGTCCCTCTGGTATTTATACTCCTATTCTTTATATCAATAATTCATTTCTGTTAGTATGTTTGATTTCGTTCAAATGCTCAACTTTTGCCCTTTTTTCTACTTTAAATTGAAGCTATTTGACAGTGGGCATTAAAGGTTCGACTAATACAAATGTAATCTTTTTTAGTTAAATGTGTATTTAAACTGCTTTACTAGTATATAAGCTAGTATGTAATACTGTTTAATTCAATTACAAAGTTTGGCGTTGGTGTTTCGAAAATGATGTCCTATTTCAAATAATTGAATTTAAACACTCCTCTTCTCTTAAAATTGCTATTAACGATTCCAAATTAGCTCAATAGTTTTATTCAAAACATGTTATCTTAACTTTAATATTATTATTAATATACATTTTAATTTTTGTTTACAGATGCTTATGGATTTGAATAGCAAAGGTCTCTGCATTGATAGCCCTCATATACGTGGTAAAGAACTTGAAGAATTTACACGTAAATTTAATCTATTGACAAGCGAAGAATTACGTACATCCCTCGAAATAAATAGCCATCAATTTGTAACCGTACTTAATCAGTGTGTACAATGTGTTGGTTGTCGTCGACGTGTTGAACGTTTATTCTATCAGCTAATTATATCCGGTCAGCCAACATTAGATCCTTTGGTCCTTAAAAACTCTGGAGTACTAAGTATAACAGAGGAAAAAATGAAAACACCACAAGCCTTAGGCACATTGCTCTATCGTCATCATGAGATATTAAATAATTTGCTAGAAAGTAAATTACGAAATAAAACACGTTGTGTTTTACATTCGTTAGATGCATTTCGTTCAAAACCGTTTTCGGAAACGTGGCGTGAAGTGTGGTCATCTATGAAACATAATTGTCGCGATGAATTGGCGGTAATTGAAACGAAGGAACTGCATGAAGTTTTAGAGAATTATTTGAAAAAACATAAATTTTGTAATGGTTGCCGTACAAAGGTAAATTGTTGTTTTCTTATATAAAATTGATTGCGTATTTACATTGAATTAGTGAAAAGGAATTGAAATGTTTATGTTTTACTTTTTAGATCGAAAAGGCTTATAAAATTTTAGTGGGTGAGACGACAACGAAAGAGAAGGGCTATGTCGCCGCACTTTATGCCAATATTAAAAAGTGTCATCCCGACAAGCATATACATGTTTTCACGAATAAAATCGACTTTCTCGACGCTCTTATAAGGCGCGCCGAACCCGAAGTCAATGGAAGGTAATTTTAGAATTTTAACACGTAGGAAAACTCAAAACTAAATATTTCAAATAATGATTACATATATAATGTACATACTTATTTCGATCTAATTTTTTATTTCTCTTTTATATATTTGCAGCTATTCGAAACTCCGTGAACGTCATGCGAAAACATTAGAAATCGCCCAGGAGGAGGTACTAACCTGTGTCGGTATGATTATGTATGAACGTCTGCGTCGCGTTTACGTTAGTTTGCGAGAAGAAGAACGTGCCTGTCAAGTTTTAGCTGCAGTTGGTGTCCATGCTCTGTGTCGCAGTTTTGACATGTCGGTGGAAAAGAAACAGGGTATTAGCAATTTAGAATTGCTGTACCAGGAGATTAGTCGTGCCGAAAAAGCCAAAGAACACAAGCGTGAACAAAAGAAATTGAAAAAGAAGAAGAAGAAGAATGAAAAGAAAAACTCCCATCGTCTGTGTGATCATAACAATGATGCTAATTCCGAGGGTGCCGCCGACGACGAACAGCATCATGATGAAGAACTGGAGGATCATCAAGATGATGGTAATTCCGAAGATGATGAAGAAATGCATGAAAATGCAGGACGTTCGAAGAATATTGTGGGAGGAAGAAGAGGAGAAGCATTGAATAAATGTGATGCTGAAGTCGTTGACTCAAAGGGGAAGGTTAAAAAGGAACGAAATACAAAGAGGAAAGCTTTAACTGCTGGCCAGAAAGATATAGAAGAAGATGCAGGTGTTGAATGTGATCAGCTGGAAGAAACTCATGATGATGTTGATGGTGATGCAGGCGAAGCGGAAGATGATGAAGACGATGATGGTGATAATAAGCATCATGTACAGCAAAAGTCTTCTTCTGTTCAGCAGCAGCAACAACAACAGCAGCAAAAGAGTCAGAAAAAGAAGAAACAAAAGCAAAAACAGAAACTAAAAACCCCCCAAAAGAAAAATGCTTCTTCTACTCCTAACAATAACAACAACAATAGCACCAGCAAGAAGAAGGATAAACAAAAATTGAATTCTTCAGCAGATGTACAAAATGTTTCTAAAACTACAAATACATCTAATACTATTACCACCACTACTAATAATAATACAATTATTACACCAACGGTTCCCATTACCGCCAAATGTAATGATTGTAATTCACCTCAGTCAGATTGTCCATGTGAAAGTGATATTAGGGATTCCGGCTATGGCAGTGAACCTTTATCTCATGGTAATTCTCGAACATCTAGTGTTGTATCATCACCCGAGGATACATCGGAGGGTTCGGAAGTTTCATGTTCAGATGGTTTTTGTAATCATGAACATAGTGTTGGCAGTAGCATTATAGCAGATTTAGATGATGATCATCAGCAGCATCATCATCATTATGTTGGTGATAGCGATAATTTGAATAATCATCAAAATCATCATAATAACAGCTATGATCGTTCATTTGAATTTCATTTTGGCTCGGATTCATGTAGCTTCTATCATCAGCATCAGAAGAATACGTTGAGTCTGCAACAAATGTTGGTAAGCTTATTTTTGAAATGGTGAACTGAAGTAGAACTGTTTTAGAATCGAAATAATTCTGAATATATACTGAACGTAACTGAAACAGTGCTAAAACTGAACTAGAAAAGAAATTGTACCTAAAATTGAACTAAAACTTAACTGGTATTGAATTGAAACTGAATTAGAATAGAATTATAATTAAACTAAAATTGGGATAAAATTGAATTGGAAATTAATTAGAATTGAATTAGAACTAAAGCAGAACTGAACTAAAACAGAATTTAGAAATAAACAAGAACGGCACAATTGAACTAGGACTCAACTACAACAGAAGTAGAACGAAACTAGAGTAGTGTTAAATTTAAAATGAACTAAAAGTGAACCAAACTGATCTGGAACTTAATTACAACTTAACCATACATACAACATAACCAAATTTCTATAAGACGTTAGGATCAAATATGAATTTTTGTGTATATAAAGTATAAAATACTATTTTTGTTTTGATTAGTCCTTCTTCAGGTGATAAGATTGATGAAATGAATTTTATATAAAAATGCATAAATTTGTGTGTTGATGATTTTAACTCAGATTTTCTAAACACAATATTTTTCTCTTTTTTCCTTCTTTAATCATATTATTTTACACTATAGGACGATTTCGATGGCGATGACGAAGACGAAGAAAACTGTTACATTCCTCAAGAGGTGGTCTTAGAATATCAGAGCCAACGCGAAAAAGTTCAACAACAACGTTTACAGCTGCGCGAAACATTACGTGAAAATTTTGCACGTCTACGTTTGGAAAAACGACGTTTGGCGGCGGCAACAACTACTACAACCCAAAATAAATTGTAAAAAAAAAATAATTTAAAAATGCTATTTATGTTTAAAGCACACTTTTAAACTCCTTCCTCAATAAAGTGTTGTGAAGGGGTTTTGTGTTTTACAAATACATAATTGTAGCATTTTTTCTTCTTTTCTATACATATAAATGAAAAATAAGGAATAAAGTTGTGGTATGTGTAAGCGAGAAAACAGCTAAGCAGAAAAATAACATTATTACAATTACTGTACCCTACCTATACCCTAAACAACCCCCATATATACAACCACATCAATTCATTTATTCATTCATACAAATGAAAATATCAACTTTGTTTTTTTTGGGTAATGTTATTAAATAAAATAAAAAAATGATATTTTTTGTTTGCATAAGTAAAAAAGTATCATAAATATTTATGAATTGATTGATTGTTTTCTTTTTATGTTAAAAAATATATACAAAACAAAAGAACTATTATTAAAAAAAAATTTTATGCAGTTTTATTTCTCTTAATTTTAACTTATATAAATCTATGTGATATTTGAAAAAGACAAACTAACAATTTTTGCATTCTTCATGATAAGGTTCTAGTGTTCTTAAATCACGCCAAGTTGGTGGTAAACCATTTGATACATATTTGCCACAACGTTTACAAGGTTCCAAAAACAATTTACTATAACTATTAAACCAAGTCTGTAAACAATTATTAATTACTCTTAATTAATAAAATTTTATTTTTAAAACATAAATATCAAACTTACCATATAACTTTTAACCGCTAATTCTGGCAATGTTGGCGAAAAGAAGTGTAACATGGCCGAATGTGTATGCTCTTGAACTTTACGAAATACTTCATAACGTGACTCAGTCCAAAGATCATCGATTTCTAATGGTTCATCGTAACCTTTGACGGTCACCCATTCAATTAAAACTCCTTTACAGATTATAGCAGCTTTTAAAACATGACTTATTGTGGCCTTTATTATTAGAAATAAAACTATTATTTATTGTGTTCAATGTTATAAATATGATTTTATTGTTTGTTATAAACTTACTATTACTACCGCATTAGAGCTAAATGGACGACAAACTTTGTAGGTGGTATTTGTTTGTGTTATTTCACTATTAAAAAGATTATCAATAAATCTGAAATTGAATGTTTAAAACGAATTAATTAGATTGACATTGTATTACTTTTTGTAGGGTTGAAATAAAATAGAGCAAAGATAAGATTTCTATCATAATTGTAAGATAACAAGGAATTTTGTAATAAAATCTCCAATGTAGATAACGTAAGTTAGATCATTTAATAATACACTAGCTGTAACCGAAGATTAAAAAAATGTGTTGAAGTTTTTGGTATTTAATAAACGAAAGATTTTTATAAAGAAATTTATTTGGAAAATTTTAAATTTTTTTATATTAACAAATATTAAAATTTGTTTAAAATTTCTATATAAATAACTCTATTTCTTTATTTCTATAAAATTGGTATCGTAGCTTGATTATGACGAGACAGTGCACATAGTATTTCCCAGTAGGGATGTTCGGAAAGGTACTGCTTATATTGTTATTGATCATGCAGTTTTCCGACGGCATAGTAATGTCCATCTTTAACATGTGTACAGATGTAAAATAATCGTATATAATACTTTATAGTTGCATCATTATTCAAGCGGAAAATCTGGGTATGCTCAATTCCACAGAGTTGATCATGTCTACCATTGCAAAGGACTTCAATTGGAAGATTAGAGAACAAATTCTAGATAATACCATCTAGAAATGTGGGAGCTCAATGGAAAGGTCAGTTTGGCACACCTTAGTATAGACAGGAAGCGTCTAAGGAAGTTTTAATACGTGTCAATACAGATCAATATCAAAATTAATAATATCATTATTTATTTTTTCCTTATGTTCTGCGTATGGAGATGTTACATTTTCTATACATACGATTCTCTAATATACATGCATATATAACAATTGTAACATAACTGTCAAAATGTTTTTGATTTATAAGAAAATATGACCTATTTCACATCATTTTCCTCGACATTTTTCTCTTATACTATATACGATATATTTGTTCTGAAACTTACTCTGGATCCGGATTATTACATGAAGTATACTGAACACGACCACGTTTTTGTGAATATGTATATGATCTTCTCAAGTTATTTAAATTCAAGTTATTAAAAGCCAATAGACTGTGTTCATGAACCTTTAAATACAACGAAAAGATTCAGTTAAAAAAATAAAAACTAATTAAAAATTAAACATTTTAAATTCAAACCTTATCAATCCATTTATAGCTATTAACTAATTGCGAATACATAGCCTGACGGTCTTGTGTTATTTCTTGAGCCAAATAGGTGGTATTACCCAAATAATAAGGGCTCATGGGTGCCGGCAAAGCATTAATCAAGGATTCCACTTCTCTATAAAAATAAAATTGTCATAAATAAAACTAATCTACATGTAAGTTGATTGTAAAAATAAACCTTAATTGTTGATTAATATTGCTATAGTTTTCCTGAAATTCCATTAAAAATTTATTGCGGCTTTCTTCCGATAATTCCACACCGGTCCCATCAACTTGTTTGGTAGTGCCATCGGCCAATTGTTCAAAACATTGGCGTACACTAGAGCGCAATGCTTTAACTGAATTTAGGGCAGCATTCAATTTTTCCATTGTTATTTTTAATTTAATGAAATTTATCAATTATATTTGTAATGAACTTAAATATCTATTTCACCAAAAGTTTTGCACAAAAACAAAAACTGTAAACAAATTACATAGTTGCTTAAATGTGTAGTAAATGCATACACCGGCGGCGGGGATACAAAATAATTTTGCTTGGCTACAATTTAGGGTTATTTGATGGATTTTGTTGTCTCTAATTCAACGGCGCTGATATTTTACTATGGCTTTGTTTTGAGTTCTTTGACGAAAATATTCATTCTTAAAAAACAACTGAAAAATTCACTATTTTATTATTTCTGCACTAGGAGACACCGTATGTCAGAGGCAAAAATGTCTGGTGGAGCTTTTCTAGAAATTGATGGTAAATATCTGGAAGGTGGTGGCCAAATATTGAGAAACGCTTTGAGTTTTAGTTGTATTTTAAGACGCCCCGTGCGTATAATCAACATAAGAGCAAATCGTCCCAATCCGGGTCTATCCAATCAACATCTTTTCGGTTTAAATCTATTGGCTCAAATAACAAATGCCAAAGTTACCGGTAATCAGTTAAAATCTACAGAAGTTGAATTTACTCCTGGTCCCATAAAAGCTGGTAAATATTTTGTGGACACCCATACGGCCGCCAGTGTAACACTGGTATTGCAATGTGCTTTACCGGTATTGTTGTTTGGTAATAATGCTTCCGAGTTAGAACTTGTGGGTGGCACAAATGTGGGCATGGCTCCGCAAGTTGATTTTATGACGGAAGTTTTACGTCCCAACCTTGAAAAGTTTGGTGTCTCTTTTGATTTTGATCTCATACAACGAGGTTATTATCCTCGAGGTGGAGGACGTTGTAAATTATATATACCACATATAAAATATGTAAAATCAGCTAGTATAACAAATTTTGGTCAACTACAAGAAATTCAAGGTTGGTGCTATGTAGCGGGACGTTTGCCTAATCATTTGGCAGATGATATAAAAAAATCCGCTGACAAGGAGTTGCAAACTTTAAGATGTCAACAATGTCATTTGGAAGCTTATAAAGAATCACCCGAAATGGCTAGAGATAATGGTTCGGGTTGTGTTTTAACCGCCATTACAAATACCCAATGTATTTTAGGTTCAGACCGTTTGGGTGAAAAGAAAGTGGATGCCTTTGAATTAGGTTCAACAGCTGCAAAACAATTGAAAAATCTTATTGTAAATAAAATTTGTGTTGATGAACATGTTCAGGATCAATTAATTTTATATATGGCTTTGGCTAAAGGTAAATCAGAGATATTAACTGGTCCTTTGACGAATCATACATTGACAGCCATTTATGTGGCGGAAAAAATGAGTAGTGCAAAATTTCAAATAGAAAATTTGGATGAGAAACATGTTCGTGTAACCTGTAATGGCATTGGTTATGAAAGTGATTATTAATTATGATAAATGTGTTAATATTATTAAGTTTTATACAATTTTATTTATAAATAAATTATTTAAACAGTCATAATGAAAGTATGAATCATTTTTGTTTTAAATTTTTATAGACATTTTAATCTTTTTGAAACTAACAAAAAAAAAATATACATATTTCATTTTTTATTTAAAAACATTTTAAAATTTTATAAAAATTTTACTTTAAAAAAAAAAAAAAATGCAAAGTTTATTAAAATTATTTGAAAATTTCTCTTGTATTTTTGATATGGTAACCTTTCGAAAAATAAAACTTACAATAACTTAATATATATTTCATCATCTGTAGTTACTACAATGTCGTCTAACCATAAAGAATTTCTGCTAATTGACTGCAACTATTTACAAGGTGGTGGGCAAATCTTAAGAACAGCCTTAAGTTTTAGTTGTATTTTAAAACAACCCATACATCTAGTCAATATAAGATTAAATCATTGTAATCCTGGTTTAAAACAAAAAGATTTACATCTTTTAAATCTACTTATACAAATAACAAATGCTGTGGTTACTGGTAATCAACTAAATTCAACAGAACTAAAATTTAAACCTGCTGCCATTAGAGCTGGTAAATATATTTTAGACACTAAATCACCGGCGAGTCTAACTCTAATACTGCTGTGTGCTCTACCGGTTTTGGTGTTTGGTGCAGATACAACTCGTCTAGAACTTATAGGCGGTACAAATGTTCGTAAAGCTCCACAATTGGAATTTCTTACCGAAATATTGCTGCCAAATCTATATAAATTTAATATACTCTTCGATTTCCATGTCAAACAGCGTGGTTATGAGTCGTATGGCATGGGCTGTTGTAGATTCCTTATATCTTCTAATAAAAATATTAAATCCGCCATTATTAATAGTTTTGGTGATTTAAAGGAAATTCTAGGTTGGTGCTATGTAGCCGGTAATTTAAATGCACAATTAGCTAATGAGATAAAAGCAACCGTTGAGAATGAATTAAAATCTCTTAAATATCAAGCAATTTCTGTAACAGCCTATAAAGAGTCTGCTGTAAAGGCAAAAAATAATGGTTGTGGTTGCATTCTAAAAGTAGTAACAACCACTGATTGTATTTTAGGATCAGATAGTTTAGATGTAATGGGTGAATTTAATGCGGTAGAATTGGGTTTAACTGCAGCTAATCGTTTGAAAAATCAAATCACAAAGAATATTTGTGTAGATGAATATGTTCAGGATCAGTTGATTTTATATATGGCTTTGGCTATAGGTAAATCGGAAATAATAACTGGACCACTTACAAATCATACTTTGAGAGCTATTAATGTGGCAGAAAGAATGTGTCATATAAAATTTGAATGCTAATCTTGTTAGTATTTCATGTTATGGCATTGGTCATGAAAGTGAATATTAATAGATTTTATTAATTACATTTAAGTACAACAAATAATATTGTAAAGTATTATTTTTTTCTGTATTCAACTCTTTATTATTAAATAAAAGACATTTCCAGATTTATATTAACTATACCGTTGTTTCTCCTTTCTTTAAACTTTTCATAGATTTTACTTATGCTACTTTTTAAAATAGTTGGTACTTTTCAACCCCTCTTTTGGTACTTGCATTCTTAGGCTTTGTTGATAATTTTTGGATTTTAATTCAGAATTGTATTAGAAAAAAAAAAAAACAAAATTAAATAAAAAGTGTTTTTTTTTTACCAAAATGTTTAAAAATTTTGTACAAAGTATCAAACTTTGTCGTTTGTTATTTTAGGAGATATAAAGTTAGCGATTTTCCCCATTTCCTCTGTTTACCTTTCTTTGTTTAGGAGATTCAACTTTACCGATATTCCTTTTATCCTGAAAACATTGGAATTATCACAAATCCAGTCTTATCGGGCCAACATTCTATTTAAAATGTTACAGGAAATATTTGCATCACTCTCTTAATGCTTTAGTTACACATTTTTGAGGTTTTATTAAAAATTTCACAATATCATTGAGTTAAATGTAAGTCTAGACATATTAAATAATTTCACAATAATAGAAAAATATTGGTAATGTTATGAAATAGTTTAATTATTATTAAATAATTTTGCAATAGTAGAAAAATATTGGTAATGTTATGAAATATTTTAATTTCAATTTCAAACATAGTAGGAAAAAATTCGGATTAGAATTTTATTTTTCAGTTCTTCTTCGCATT
>JACGTJ010009799.1:0-10835 GCA_014858695.1 Chrysomya rufifacies | reverse complement strand
ATATGTATATACTTTTTTTTTGAAGTTATGTATGTCTTTGAGCATCATTGGTTTGAAGTGATTCACAGGATAATGATGATTAAATTCGTTGATACATCATCTGTGTTTGTAACAAATTTGATAATATTATTAAATGATTTATAGTTTTAAATAAATGAAAATTTGATTGTGCAATTACAAAAATAAATGTATTTCCTTTAAAGGTTTGTTAAACAGAACATTTGGTTGGTTAAAAAGCTAACTAACTAAAATTAATTTCTTTGCAATTCTCCAGTAAGGCTATCTATCTAAAATCTTAAAAATGTTTTATAAAATTATACCAACCTATATGTATTAATTACTATGTAGTATTATTTTAGTGTTTTCTTTTTACTTAAAAAACACCCATATGTTTTCCATTTTTCGTTTAATTTTAATATGATTACAAATATTAGTTTTATCTTTCTTGCTTTCTTGATATCTCTTCATTATTATTATAATTATTATTATTCCGCCGACATAATATTGTGTACTTGTTCTAGTTTGTAGGCAAGTCGTTGCTTTTGTGAAAATTCGTCTTCTTCTAGTGTTACAGTCAATTGTTCGTTATATTTCACTACATATGTGTAAAGTTCATGGAGGGCACAGTTCGTATTAAATTCCGATGTGTGAAGCTACAAAAATTAATGATAATAGATTAGTATAACAGAAGAATATAATACAAAATATATATTTACCCTTGATTCTTCTGCTAGCATAGCATTCATATCTTGATCAGATATTGGTGGCATTTCTCTTATATCACGATAATAACGATCGACCCATTTACGATACTCGGGAATATCTTTTGCATATAATAGTTTAGAGCTCGGTGAATCTTTACCTATTTTTTAAGGAAATATTAAAAAAAAAAAATAATAAGTTTTATTACATATTCAATTAAAAATACTATTGAAATATTTTTTATATATATTTTAACATAAATTCCAAAATTGTTGGTTATTACTGTAAAATAATAAATAAATTATATAAACAGTTTTGTACTAATTAAATACAGCATAAGAAAAAGTTGGTACCTAAGTACAATGAATTTCTTTTGTCCTCGGAAGACTATACATTTTTTACAGAAATATTAAACTCAAATTAAAAAATTAATTTAGGAATTTTGGAAATAAGATTTTGCTACTATTAAACTTAATAGATTTTGTAAAAAAAAATCAAAAAATAAGCTATCAAGCCAAGAAAAGCAAAAACCTGTGGTATTTTCAATGTATATAACTGGCCATATAAATAATTTCTCATTTTATGTCGCTCAGCACTATTTTAACCAAACATCTTTTTTAATAAATTTTTTCCACAATGATTTCGCATATGTTTGAGACCGCCTGATGTACAAGTTAAATTTCCATTAAATGTAACTACACATAATAACTAATTTTACATTACATAATTTTATTTTTATTTGTTATTAGTTTTCAGAGGAGACACAAAACGATGACGTGTTGCATTGAATATATAATGTATATTATATAAAAGAACAATTCTCATACAATATTTAAAAATAAGATAAATTTTCACACAGTGAAATTTTAAAGCAAGTTAATATATTTATATTTACCTAGCCGATGATCAGAAGTCGAACAAGAGTCCATAAATGTTTGTGCAACTACTGATAAGCATGAATCAACGATGTTTGATTTATGTATATCAAATACAAAGTTTGGATTTTTTATAAGATTCACCCAAAATCTAAAAGAAAGAAAGAAAAAGATAAATTAATATTAGAATTAACATTTTCTTAGCTTCAAAACAGTTCTGTTATCAATTGTACAAATGTTTATTAATTGTTGTCAAATGTTACTCAGTTTTTATTAAAATCACCATCTGGATGGTAGCAAACTATAAAGACGATGACTGTAAATAAAACCTATTTTCCTCAAACGACAATATTTAAAAGGAAATGTCTACAATAGGAATAGTAGAGACACGGGCTCCTTGTTCACAAAAGACAACTAAGGCTGTTTAAAAGGCGTCTTTATGATCAAATAACGCAGTTTTAAATAACCATTTTTTAACAAAAATTTTATTTTGAAGCAATATCTTAGTAATTTATTGAAATAATTTTTAACTATATATCGAAAACGAAGCTATTTTAAAATTTTTATTAAATTAAGAAATATTACGATATATGTATTTTTTATTTTTCTAAAAGTTTCGAAGTTTTGAACTAAAATGTCAGAAATAAAATATATTACATACCTTAATGGCAAGCTGTTGCTTTTCCATGTGTGCACAACCTCTGGATCTGTAATCCCATGTAGCAAAGCTTGATCATCGAGAAAATCAAACATGTATTTAATTGCCAATGGCAAAGCTGAACCTCGATGGGCTGTGCTAAATATTGTTTCGAAGAGATCATCCACGAATTTCTGTAATGTACCTTTAGTTGCTAGTAAACGTGTTAAATATATTTCGGATACCAATTTATTAACACGTTCTCCCTCTTTTTGTAAGTCATTATCATGATGTTTTACCAAATGCCAGTATTTAATACCATTTTCATGAATATCGTTATTTAATGGACTTCCAGCGCGACTAAATGTTGGAGATGAAGAAGTATATTTTGATAAATTTAATGTTTCATATCTGTAAATATACATACAAAAGTTATCAGAAAATAGAAATGATTAATAATACTCATAACATAAACAAAACAAAGATTACAGAATAAGGCTAAAGAAAACTATGGTGTACCTTTATTTATTTATTTATTTTATTATTAATATCAATAACCTATTTAATTGAAAAATTTCCTCACTTAATAGATATTAATTAGCAAATTGTAATCAACAAAATTTGTAACCGTAAAAAATATATTTCACTAAATTTCTGATAAAATTTTATGAAATCTGATTATAGTTAAATCATATCGTACGACAAATGTTTGAAAAGTCAATGTTCAAAGCATCTGAACATTAAATTTTGAACAAAAAAAGTAAAACTTTAACTTTAACAATATTATGAAAATAAAAATATGTTAATTGTTTAAAAAATAAATGATTGAAATATGTACCACCTACAGAAAATATTATTCTTTGTTTTAATCGAATTGATATCAGTTTTATTTAATAGGCAGAAATGTATTTATAGACTTTGAATTATTACAAAACTTACTTGTGGGACTTTTCATTTTTGTCAGAAAGAATAGAAAAGTTATAAATTGAACTTTGTTTTGGTACCAAACTAAGGCCAGCACCATCAGGAACATTATAATGCTGTAAAGTATTTAGTTTTTTCCATTCGTTTTCTGTTTTAGATGTTGTATCTTCATCATATAAAATGACTCGACCAGTAGTACCTGTACGCCACTCTGAAAATATTAAATTACATTTACAAAAAAAAAAAATACAATTTGTTACATAACTATTTAAATTATTAGGATCGATACTCACCTAAATCCAAATCATCTTTCCGTGGCCTCTGGCTAGCTGGTATATTGCGATATATGGTGTCTAAACATTTTTCTTTTACTTGACCTATAGTGTCACAATCTAAAACTTTAACTGGTACATTTTCGGTATGAGATGGAAGCATTTCCATGTTATTACAAAATATTTGTTGTTGTATAATACTGGCGTAAACAGTCATAGGTTTAAAATCAATTAATTGACGTATCAACTTCTCTTCACTCAAAGAGTAACGAGCTTCATGAGTGCAGGCATCAACTGGACCCTTATCGACTTGTCCCTTTACGGCGCGGAAAAGCATGTACAGTGGTTCACCAGCACATTCTTTAAGAAATTTATAGAGTAAAAATGTAAACCATGCACTAAGCATTTTTTCTGCAACACTTTCCGTTCTTCTTAGCAATAGTTTGGGATGTGATTTGCCTTCAATACATTTTTCGATTAGATCGCCTAGTAGAGTTTTTAAAATATCTGTGCAATATTCTAATTTTGATTGCAACGTAACCATAATTAAGGAGGCAACATTTACTCGTTCACGCATTGAAAAATAGCGATTAGATTCAAGAGTTCGAATAAAGAGTAAAAGAAATGTTTTATTCATAATAAGTTTTCCAAAAAGACGTAAACCATTTTCTTTGCGCAATAATTCTGGCCTTTCCCACTGTAAAACAATGTGATCTTCATGGTTTGGAAACAAAATTTTCATTGCATATGTGCAGTAATCCAAAAATGGGATGCCACCGGAAGTTAAATCACCTTGACAAATAAAAAAAAATATTTTATTAAGCATGAATCAATATTCGGCTAGATCGCCCAAGTGTCTTGTGTCGATTCCTTAAGCTCTATTTTTATACGAACAAATTGACTTATTATACAGAGAACAACATCATCCGAATATAAATCTACATTAATATTGGTACTATTAAATTCTGATTAATTTCGTTTTTTAATACTATTCTGTAGAAATTGAACATTTCAATCAAAGATACAATGCATCATTTGGCTTTTAATATATTGTTAAATTATTTTTGTAAAAAAGAAAAATAAGTAAAAAGTCACTTGGGAGAAGGGCATATAAGATTCGACACAATCTTTAGCGTTCTAACTTGTTAGGGATAAAATTGTTAGCCTTTCTTTGTTCTTACAAAACTTAAGTAATAATAAACAATAAATGTTTATTAATATTATTTTTATACTATTTTATGTTTTCCGACAATGATTGGTATCAAAGCCGAATTAATTTTTGAACACTACGCTGGTAAATATATAATGTCATTACCTGTTAAATCTGTCATTTCAGTTTGTAATTCAGCAAAGGCTTCCTTGCATTCGGCAGCTACTCTTAGTTCTAATATATCCATTTGTTCCTGCATATTTCGTAAAACGCGATTTGATTCCGATGTTTTCTTTTTATATGCTACTAACAGAGCTACAAAAATTAATAATAATACAATTACACCTGCTATAACGACAGCAAAAGCATTTTTTCCTAGGTCATGTATTATATTCGGAGAGGCATAACTTAATACTCCAATCCGATATTTTAAAGATCTGCCAACACGCACTATGACTTCAGGTCCCGATCCATCTCTTCCTCCGCTAATGCCACTGCTGTCATCATCCTCATCATCATAGTCACCAGTGAATGGTTCCGGAGGTGGTCGACATGTTAGTTGTTGACGCGAAAGTGACGTAATATTGCATAATTTTTTGCCAATAAATACCTGAACATCGGTTTCTTTGCAGGCTCTATCTAAATTTCGACCATTAATAGTTAAATATTCACTTTTGTAATATTTTACGCGTTCTTCAAAGTTGAAATAAATAGGATTTGGATATAATTCGAAAAAGTTATTATGTTTGAGTGAGAGATTTTGTACTTGTAAAACATTATCCATTAGAAACCCATATTCTAATTTTTCTGGGTTTTCTGCATCTAATAAATCGCTATTTGCATTATCTATAGCTGGTGAATCACATATCATATCGGTTGGGGATTTCACCACACATTGACTTAAATACGTTACATTTTGATAGATGACATACATGCTAGGGGCCTGTATGTAATTGAATTGAGTTCCAGTTACAGTAATTTCAATACCTCCTGCTGGAATACCTTTTGGAGTTTTTAACTGACCTCCCGAAGGACCCGAATAAACTTGATCAACAGTTGGGTCTAGCACATATTTATAATTGTACTCGTTGAATTCACGTGGGCCATTATCAAATGCCATTTTAAGGCGTCCTTCAATTATACCAGGTGATGGTGATGTTCTACATAACGCTTGATTGACATCAACACTTAATATTTTACATGGTAAATGATCATTAATAAATGCTTGGATTCGCGAACCAGCATTTAAATATTTTCCTATTATTCGTATTTGTGTGCCTCCAGACACTGGCCCATATTTTGGACTAAAATTTGTTATCTTGGGATCAACAAATTCATAATCTTCTTTGGATTCACCACGGTAATCACCTATTTGTACTACAATACGACCATTTCTATACATTTGTTCCCCAGGGCTATCCACTGTACAAACAATCTGCTTTGTATCAATATAATATTGCTGAAAAGGCATGCAATTTATTCCAGCTATGCGGACTCCGGAATAAATATCTGTGAAGTTTTTGCCTAAGTTTATGCCACGTATGGTAATATTAGTACCACCTTCCCATGGACCAGTTTTTGGAGAGAATGAATGAATTTCAGGATTCGGACAAGTTTCCATTCGATTTAACCAATCCGTTTTACCTTCATTATTATTTTTGTTGCACTGCTCTTCCACTTCACAAGTATTAGTAGATGAACACCAACCACAATTATATTTTTCGGCCAAAGCTAAACACATGCCGCAACTGTCGGCCATATCCCGGCAACGGTATATCACAACTAAAAGTATAATATATTTTATTAAAACGTTGTTCTTATGCATTAAAATATATTGTTCATAATTGAAAAGGAAAATTATATATTATTGAAATATGAATTAGGTAGTTATGAAACTTTTGAAATATTCTAGATATCAAAATACGAATTCACCTTTTAAATGACAACGCACAACTAATACTTAGGTTTATATTTTATACCTGGAATATTTTTAGGTTATTTTCGGACTTAGAACATCCCTTTAATGATAAATAAAAATATTTTTTTTCTTAAGATGGTAATATCTCAATTAAAATATGTTAAAGCTACCCATTTTCAATTTAAAAATTTTGAAATATATTCTGAACATAAGGTATATAATTTTAAAATCCTCGTGGACGTGTTTTTCAAACACATTAACTTTCATCCGAGCGCAATTATTACTTTTAGCCGATTTTTCACCAAGGTGTGTTATTGCCGCTTCTTTTCTTTTGGTTGTTTTTGCTTTCTGTTCTGCATTCTTGAATATTTTTTGCTTAAAACTATATTTATATTCTTGATTTATGATTGCTATTTGACTTCATGTTTAAGTCCTCCTCATTTTGTATTAATTATTTTTTTATTTATTATTTATGAATCAAATATGTGTGATTGTTCTGGTCTGTAAGTCGAGCTGCCCATGTAAACATTGTACGAACTCTACAGGTCAGAAACACAGATAAATATACAAGGACCAAGCATATTACATTTGCCATGATCGGTAAATCATTTTACCTAGCCCCATATAAGTTTAAGTTGTTTTGGTCCAAACTTATGCTAAGTTTCACCCTAATCGGCTCATTATTTCAGCCTCTATAGAAATGTCCTCCCAAAATAAATATAATAATGATAAAATAAGTTCCGGAGTTCCTAATTTTATAAACGAAACTGGAAGAAAATGATCGGTCTATTAATCTATTTATAAAAGAGATGTTCAATACATAAGTTGCTTAAATGTTTTGAGGTTAATTCTATTGCATATCTGTTGGCCATATTTTCTTTTGTCGAATGTGACATTGGTTTATCAATCACACACATCTGTCTTAATATCGTAACCATTACTTTCTAGCTTTCTTAGCTGATGCGATCCCTATCGCGTTTTCAACAGACAGACCAATAAACATATTACAAAAGGAATGACAAACCCAATATACCACCCATTGTTTTTAAATGGAGGGTATAAATTAAAAATATAGAAATAATCTTTATTAATATTATTCACGCATTTTTAACAATTTTTAATTTAATTTTTTTTTAAATTAAAATTCGTTTAACAGAGTCTAATTAAGTTAAGCTTTTTGAAAATTGTTTTTTTTTAATATTTTCGATTCTGTTTGACCTTGTAAAAAAAGATTTCGAAGAGCACTGCTACTTAAATTTAATAATATGGTGTTCATATTTTTTTATTATATCTGATAAATTTAACAATATTTTAAAATACATACCGTGAATGTCATGTGGATTATCTAAAGGTTTTGAGCCACCCCAAATAACGGCAAATGTTGCTGTCAAATTTGGTGAACGCGAAGTGTATTGAAATTCCATGCTATCGCAATATATAGTATCGCCTAATAATTGAGCATTTAGACTAGTTACACGACCCTCGATATTAAATTGACAAACAAATCGAGTTTGAACTATAAATTGTCCAATAATATGAACTTTAACCTTAATGGATTTACTTGTACCAGCTGCCACCAAAACTTCACTACCATCTCCAGTGGCATTGATTGTTGGACAGAAACCTGGTCCAGACCGATAACTCGGTCCTATTCGACTTACTCCAGTTACTAATATATCATTTCGACAGTTCTCAGCAGTATCATGTGTGCAACGATGGGCTTCTACGCACCAATCACAAGGAAATTCGGATGAAACACAACGAGTACAAGATGAGTGCGTACTACAATCAAAAAATGTGAAATCTGTAGATACTAAATCGGGACCATTCCTAGTGCGTACTGAAAGCTTTGCTGTAAAATGATGTTTCCCTTGCTGAATTTGCGGTAACATATCTGTACGAGGGGTCGTGCAATTAACACCATTACGTTTCTTGGTAGCATTAGTAAATAGAGCTTTTTCTTCCGTTGTAAATGCACATACCAGATTTTCTTTGAGTTGAGGTAAATGGTCAATTATTAATTCTAAAGTTCGTGCAGTTGTTCGTTGCAGTTGATGCGGCATGACGCTTGTTATAGTGGTACATTTTCCGGTCTTATAGCTTATCCAGTAGAGTGGATCATTAACATCATCTTGACATGTAGAACGTGGCGAGCATTTGTTTTCTAACGAACACCAACCACAATAAGGATCACGTGCACCCAAGCATTCTCCACAAGTTTTATAATCACTGCAATCATATACCTTTGTTTTGGCCACTTGAGATTGAGACATTACGTATAAGTGGAGATTTTGATTATCGAAGTGCATATCACGGTGAATAGGAGATCCAACATTAATCGGTATATTGGCATACTCATTTGCAACTGTACTAGATTCAACTACAACTTTTTTCAAGTAACCGTTTTTAGTCCCAATAAATGCCACGGTATAACCACTGGTGCTTGTTGCTGCTATTGATGTTAAATTATCTTTGAAAACTGCCACCGGAACCGCTGTTATAGGCTGATCACCACCAAGCGGCGAATTTACATCAAGACCACAAAAATCTTCGCCAATTGTTTGAAGTTTTGTAGGCACACACGGCATGTTTGGTGATATAAAATCTAAACCTCTTGAGCCAACCCCATTAAAACAGGACTTAATGTTTTGCATAAATTTTCGTCGGATAGCTTTCAAGGAGTAAATGCATAAGGCTGAATTATCAGTCGATTGGTTGCCACGTCCTTCCGAGAAAACTGCAAACAAGACATCATCTTGGGGTGTTATAGATAAATTATCAGCTAAATCTGCGCTAGGTTTACCCAGATATGCTGCCTGCACTAAATTATATTTCGTACCACCCTGTTCTGTACTAATGCAATCAACAGGAATTTCAGTATACGAATAATAATTGGAATCTTCTTGACATATACGCACAAGTTTTGTAATATATTCTTTTGGATTCGAGTGATGGTTATGCTTAAGTTGAGTTGTCAAGAAATAAGAAAATCTTTCGGAACTAAATCCATAAATATAAGTAACCAAGTAACCTTCACGTGCATACGAATTTATAAATGTACGTGTTCCTGTTGTAACAGCCGATGATGCTATTTGAAACATTTTAGTTTTTTCTAAGGAACGAGAAGCTACAGCTGGAATTTCACTTCGATATGGTGAGTTGTTTGTATACGTTACGCCTACATACATAACGTTTGTAACAGGGTGTTGAGGAGGACCGGGTGCAATAAATGCTACCGTTGAAGAATTGGCATCATTAGCCACCACTGCATCGGGTACTTCTTGTTCAATGATCGATACATTCTGTAAATTTCTCACAGTACATGTGCCTTGGAAAAGACTACCACAAACAATTAAACGGGACGTAGCACGATCAATTAGTAAAACTTTATTATAATTATCGGTGGGTTTGCGTTGGGCATGTACAGGACAGTCAAGGATTGAGCACTCTACTGAATCATTTTTGGGACCTGTTTTAACTGTCTCGTGAATTTCTAAATCTGGAGATAATTGATACAACCGATTCACTCCACCTACATAAACACGCCCAGTAACCGTATCCACAACCAAATGATTGAGTGTTGTATCAAAGTTAACTTTATGTGTAATAACTGAACTAAAATTTTTAGTTTCGTCAGCCAATTCAGCTGATGTCACAGATGATTCCGATGATGTACTACGGATTAATTTATCATTCTTTTGAAACTGTTGTAATCTAGATGATGTTGAGGGTGAAGAAGCATTAAAATTTTCTGTTTTCAAATCTGCTGTTTCAAATTTGCCAATTCTATATATTGAACTTTCAGGATTTGCAAAAAATATTCCATTACGAGCAGGCGTTAATAGTGTACCTGAAGATGCATGTGACTGATGAAATGATGATTTTAATGTTGATGTGGACGATGATGATATCGTCGAAGTTTCTGCAGGTATTTGGCTACTTATTTGAATTGATGTAACACATTGCATAACCAACATAACTGTTAGGCAGGAAAGAATATGTATCTTCATTTTTTACCACAACATACATATGATTTCTGAAAAAAGAATAAAAATATATTAAAAATTTAGTTATTTTAATTTCTCTTATAAGTTTACTAAATTTGAAATCTATTATATATTTTATACATCAGCATTTTTAATTCAATTTTTTATTCATAACATTGTAATTTTAAGTCGAAGAAATGGGCATTTCTAAACAAATTTTAGGTGTAAGATTTTCTTGTTATTATAATTTATTTTTTATTGGCATTTTTAATAAAAAATGAAAGCTTTATATATACATTTGAACAAATTTTAGAAACTTTAGTACTGTCAGTAAACAAAAACAAGAAAGAGTGCTATATTCGGCTGTGCCG
>JACGTJ010009798.1:0-16262 GCA_014858695.1 Chrysomya rufifacies | reverse complement strand
TACATACATAGATACATACATACATACATAAATGCATACATATATTAAACTATTCTCTGAAAGATTTCTATGCTGAAGATTATTGGTTTTTTAATGATTAAAAAAGAACCAACAATTAAATCTTATCGAACGAATTTGTGTAGAAAAGTTTTCGCAAACTAAATACTACATGAACTATACACATATTAAGTTTGTATGTAGTGTTTGTGTGTGGGCGGAGTTATCATATGAGGCACATATATAGAAAAACGAATATACACTGACATACAAACACATACATATAAAGATGGCTACACAAAGATACGTTGACCAATTTAGTAAAAAGCATTGTGCCTTGTTAAAATCAATATATGTATACGGACTTGCTAGCTGTGTGTACATACACACATATATAAATATGTATACATTTGTGGATACTCAAATCCACGTATGTATATGTATAGACGGACGGACAATCGGTCGGTCGCAAGTACCAGACATTGTGGCGCACTCCCAAATAACATTCATTTTTATTTTTTGTGTATTATTTTTGTGAGTTTTTTCCTTTTATTTATTTTTTTTTCTGTTTTTGAAATGTACAAATGTGGATACCATTTCAACCAACATACTACTGATGTAGAACATGTGAAATGTTACGGGGTAAATCGTGTAGTTTTTGAGTGTGTAAGGATGGGGGTATTTGGAAAAAATATTATTTTCGCTTGGATATCCGTTGTCCTGTGGAATAACAAGCAACGGCAAATTATACAACAATCATTATTACGACCATGTACTCGTATTTAATATATATACACATGTTGGTTTGTTTAGTATGTGTGTATATATACATATAAATATATTCTGTTCGAGGATGTGTATTTATAGTATATCGTAAACCCTATACCAGATTTAACTACCCTGCGGCCACAATGAAAACTTTTGCAGCAATATGTTGCAATAGTATCCTAGCAAAATGTTAAAAAATAAATGTCCTAGTCAAAAGATGAAAGTAGACATTTATGTCTGTATACGCTTAAATAACATAATGTCGTATAGCAAAGGGGACTGAATTGTGTGTAGTCAGTTATAAGGATGAAACGTTGGGTAGATAGGGTTTGGGGATGTAGTATTGTGTTATCTGCTGGGTGTTTAGTTTATAAGTTTGTTGTTCTCCATTGTGGAGCATGTTTTTTGAAATTTGCTGGTTTCATGTTTTCATGATTTTCTGTATATGGTACGTGTGTATATATGTATAGTATTTGTTAGATGGGCATTAGTATTTGACTTGCAAGTTAGTAGATTCGTAAGTCCGAACAAAATCTCTATTGTAGATACAGTTGCGATAGGACACGAAGTTTTCTTGGTTACAACATATTGTACAGGCCATCCGTTATTTTCTTACGAATTCAAAAATCTATATGTGTCTAGTATTATAGTCATACATATACATTTAACTATATGTGTTCATATGAGTAATATAAACAGTAGAAAAATAAAATGTACATGTATTAGTTAGACTGAAAATTTTAACCGCACTTTAGTCTGAGACGAAAACATCTAACCCACAAATAACAAAAAATAAAAATAGAAAATAAAGAAATTCTAAAATTTTTGTATATTTCCACTTTTGCCAAGAATTAATATTTGAGTTGTACAACATATGCAAGAGGACGACCGTCCAAGGCATCCATAGAGTAAGTCAACATTCTAAAGGATACAAACGTATTTAAAACCAAAGAAAAATAAATAAAAGGAAAAGAATAAGTAAAAAGTATACATTTTGTCCTGAGAAAAATAATTTAGATATTTAGTATAGGAGTTGGGCACAATTTTTTTTTTACAGATAGATTACTTTCTCACATCGAAATGTATTCGAATTATTTATACCAATTGTTGGAAAAGGGCAAGTGTAAATATTAAGTCCATATTTGACATTTTAAATTTATATGTTATATATTTTCAATTTAAAAGGTTTGTAAAGAGTAAGAATGTGTGTAAAAAGTAACTTATGAATAAATAGGCAAAAGTTTTGCACAATATGTAAATATATTTCTTGCTTCAATACCTTTTTGACTATTGTGAAAATTGGTGTATTTTTATTTAGTATTGAATGAAGAATCCTTAGATGTTTACATCTTTGATAACTTCGAGTCCAAGAATGATACATTCGCACCAACACGCAGCCCACATTGTGCTAAACTTATGTCAAATATTTATCATGATGGTTGTACATTGAAAAAGTGTCGAATTTTCGACATTTATCACAGATAAATTCATTTTCATTATGTTAACTAGTACATCTGTGAGTGTACATGTAAACTTACAAAGTTTCCCAGTAGTTTTCAGAGCACTAATCATATCTTATCATCTAGGATGATTATTTAATTGTCTGCATTTTGAGATTTCTCAATGTAGCAAAAGAACTGCAAGGTACAATTTATTTGCATGTCATTTGAATACATATGCAAAATTACCCTCTATAATAAAACTACATTACCAATACACATGTATTGGTTTGACAATTTCAGTTTATCTTCTCTATTCACACCCCCACCAATTTTATAGATTTTAAAATATAAGTATGCATGTATGTATATATGTATGTACTTTTGAATATATCAAAAGATTGTGAAAACTTAACAAACTTTCAAATTGTCCAGAAACACAGACAATAGTTTCTAAAGTCCATTGTCGAAAATAATACACAAAAGCCCTAAACGACAGAAGTTGTCATAAGCAAAACGTATGTAGTAAAGTTGTTTATTTAAGAGCCATAGAATACCAGATGAACTTCATTCAATTCTATAATCAAATAATCATATTCATATGTGTATTAACATAAATCATATATATTTGTTACCAACATTGTATTTTAAAGCAATTTATAAAAAAAGACTAAGATTAAATTAATTATGTATATTGGTTTAATAATTGTTGTATTAAAAATTATATTATGTTACGTTATTACTTTAATACATACTATTAATAAAATATTAGAAAATCAATATGACCATATAGTATATGTATGAACATACTAGAACACTGAAATATCATGGTGTCTTTAAGTGATTACTGTAAAATAATTTCGAGACAACAATTGAAAATAGAATGATTTTTTCTATTGTATTCAATATGAATAATGAGACACTTTTAAGAATTTATGAACAACATTGGTTAACCACATTCGTATTATATGAAAACAATGAAACATACATATAGCATCTTGTAAATATGTTCATATGTTTAAAACTAATTCTATCTACACTAGTACAAACCACGAAATTCAAATATAAATGTATGTACATAGGTAAAACAAAATATATGACAATAAAATTGAAGAAGACATAAATTATATGTGTTAATATTTTTAAAGTTATCCGGAAGTTATGGAACTAGTTTAATTAACTAGGATTTGTCAAACATTTATAAATATTTAATCAAAAATTATCAAAAAAAATTTAATAGATAAATAACATGGTATTCAAGACAACAAGGTAGTTCAACTTCACTCTTTGAAATTGTTTTTTTTTTGTAAACAATAATGAAAAGCGTTGCCACATATATAACAAGTAAGAATATTATATTCTACTTGGCCGAATCTTTAATACCCACCATCTGAAATTTACAGATTTTTTTGGACGTATGGAAAAGAGTGCGAAGCACGCCTTTTTTATGCCAAGTTTATTCCTACTAACTAACGATACATCGAAAATTTCATCGTAACCCTCCATTAAGTTCACATTTGTGACATAATATCACAAGATACACCAAAATCACGGATTTTTGTAGGTGGGCGGTTCACACCTATTTTTGTCCAATATTCTTCCTACTATCTAACAGTCAGTTTATAATTTCATTTATATATAGGCAATGCAAATTTCCTACTTAAAACATTTAATGACTGACTGACTATCAATCAAAAGACCAAGCTAGTAAACATTACTTTTATGGTAGCCAGAAAATCAGCAGCACATAATGTTATTATCTGGTTAACCACAATAAATATCGGATGTAAAGACCACAAAAGTTCATTGATCTAATATATGCATATGTACATTATTAACAATTATGATATTTCTATATTAATAGTTGTATTAATTTAAATCGATCATAAGCATTCCATTTCCAAATACTTACTTACAAAAAATGTGCCATCAAATGTTTAAAATTTAACAAGTTTATATAAAATGCAATTTGTAAATTTCTCCCGTTATATTATTTATTGGTTCCAATGATTTTATATATCTGGATAATGTATCTATTTCATTACATAAAAATCCATTATAATAAGTCATGCCGTGCTTCATTCAAATCAAACAAATGAAAACTGCAATGAAAGTAATCTGTGATCAAGGTATGTTAAGAAAAAAATAATAATGTATATATTACTGTGGTTATTAATCAAACTACCTATTTCTTAAGATTTGTCGTATTTACATCTATAAATATATTTTTTACATTACAAAGGTTTCTTATAGAATTTATACAATAACATAATAAAACGAACATATGTTATTGGTTTTGAAATATTAGGCAGATTAAACTATTTAGTTATGTTGAAAAATAATACAATGATTTGCTTTTAAAATTTAATTTGGCACAATTCCATGATCATCTTGTTAAATTGCTTCTTCTTTAATTGTTTAGAATTTTGAAAAATATTTTATTAAAAATCGTTTATTATTTAAATCATTTATTATTTTTATAATTTTGGTGTTGATATTTTGAATTTCATTATTTTCTCGACAGTTTTTATTTGAGTAATAAATGAAAATGTTATGCTCTGAAATTTTCAAATGCGTATACTCGTAGGTGCATAACCACTTTTTAAGATAAAATAATTATGGCGCAACGTTATACCGTAGTTTTTTGGACTGAACAAAATATATGACCAGATGATCTTAAATTGGGGTATAATTGGAAAGATGCTCTTAGTAATAAGAAAAAATGTCAGTTTGGTTATTAACTTGAAGTAAATGTCATCCAAACGGATGGACATCGTTAAATCGACTTAGAAAGTGATTTAAACAGAAAAGTATATAGTATTTTTCTCTACATCTCATACGCATTATACCATCTCCACCTATGGTGGTGTAGGGTATAAGAAGACACTTTATAAGACCTAATGAAGTTTTATTAATCCTGTGTGGACATTTCAATGTCATGTTAGAAATCTATGTTTAACATGACGTTATTTTAATCAAAGGTTATATCTTGGTTGAATTTGCCGACAACATGTACGTTTACTTTTTTGATCTATGTATGTAACTACGCAATCCTTAGTCCAAAATTGTACGCAGCTAGTATATACATTGTCATTGTCAAACATCTGCAACTGCCAATATAATTGTTGCTGTTATAGAACATGTCCAACAGGGTATATGTATTGGAAATCTATTTCTGTACATATTAAGTTGATGGATTCGAAGCCGCTTTGATGTTATTTCTGTGTCAGGTGCTTTAGTTAATGAGATGTTACTAAACATTGAAATGACATAATGCGAATACCACAATTTTTATATAACACAACTAAAAGGTTTTAACATTCATTAGTATATTCCATAGTACATACTTATACAAGTTTATATTTACAAAAGATTATACACATGTATTTATCAATAAGGACCTAAGGAATGTTAATTGGTTAATCAGAGTATATTATAATATTATTTGGTATAGTTGTTGCATAAAATGATTTACCTATGTCTTTATAGGTTTTGTATATATAAAAATAATAATATGTATAAAAGATTTCAGACCCTTTAAAATTGCCCATACAAAACTAATCGAGATGAAGTGATTTGTCTTTTTGTCTAACTTACTTACTGCCTATATTGTACCTCTATAGTCCACGAATGTCTGTCTCTTGCTTTATCCTTGTGTAAACAACAATTAAACTGTTTTATTGGCTTAAAATCTATGATAGTAACTACAACAATCATCTTACAAACGACTAACTAACTGACTGACTACAAAACACGTTGTTGTGTATGTATGTTGTAAGTGACATTGTGCACAATATGCACATTTGTTAATACATACATGCAAACGTATGGGTTTAAATGGGTTACAAACAGTATTAACCTCAGACAAGACCATAAGCCAATTGAGCAGCATTTTAAAGTTCATATACACATTCACACATTGATTAATATTTATATACATATATACATAGATTTATTAGTTGAATGAATGTATGAATTAATGTTTTGGCATAAACAAGAAGAAATAACTACAAACATATGTATTGTTTTTGATTTAACATTTTAAATTTACTAACTCTGTAAAGTCAACCTACACACGCTTAAGTATATAAATATGTATGTTTATTTGGGATATTGATGATCATCATTATTGTCATTATTTTATTACAATTTTGGTGACAATGATTACATATAATAAGAACTCTACAACAATGTTAAAGAGATTCTAAACACAAAGTACATCGACAACATTCTATAAATTTGTAAATGTGTGAAGTATGTAGGTTTTCAATTGAACAAAATTGTCTACTGAATAGAAAAAATCAGCTAACAAAATCCATAATATTGTCAATTTAAGCCTAAACATGTTTGTTACACGATTAAGTCTTACAACTACAAAAAGTCCTAAGATTTCGCAAATGAATACTTGACGTTTTATTGTATATATACAAATAGATAGACATAGATGTAAAGTTATATATCACCGATTGTCGATGCAGCAGGAACTGTGTTGTAATCATGCAGATTTTTTACAAAACCTCAACACTATCCAGATCAACAAAAAAGTAAAATATAGTTTAACAGTAGTTTTTTTTTTACTAGACGGTCTCATCTCACAACCAGCAACTAGTTGGCAAGGTACAAACAATTCGTCTATCTACAGAATTCATATGTACCACCACAAATACAAATTGAAAGGTAATCACGACGAATGGACACGACTGATGTTGACTGTAAGTTCAAAAACTTTTTTGACTCATTTTATTTTCAATTTTGAATTATTATTAATACTCGTGGTTTTGTGGTAATGGGACAAGTCGTAAGCCGAAAAAAATTTAACGAATAATATATATTTATAAATACACCATTAAAAACGATACAGTTTCTGACCATATAATCTACTTTGAATCAATATTTATTCTCACGAATGACCAACATTTGAAAAAGACAATTGCTCATGTAGGGGTTATGTGTTGTAGTCATTGTTTTTAAACAATGACTATCTATTTAAAATATAGAATGCAACAATCATTTAAATAGTGTTTTGACACCTCTTTTTAAATTGTGGAATAAATATATATTTTTTAATTGAATGTAATGTTTACCAAATTAATTAAATTAGTCATACTTGTTATTTAGTAGTTATTTTTCAAATTGATGTCTGTAAATTTTGATTACGATGGCGTCTGTGAATCGTTATCCCTGATACATATATTTCAGAAATTGAGTCCATTTAAGATTCAAATTCTTTGTCTACTTAATTTTTCGTTGTCCAAAATACATACAATAAAATAGTTATTACTATTGATAGATCGAACGAACGATGGATGTCTGATTGTTTTACCATAATTGTGTTGTACATGAGTATTTACAGGTCGTTTTACACACTGACACGCTAAAAATTGCCGCTTTTGTCGTGCCCACAATAAATGGGTACAGTTGTCACCATTCTCTATTGTATTACTTGAGTTGAGTTGAACTAAGTGTGGGAACATGGTACCCTTTCTTTTGCCAACCAACATCTGTAGTCAGGTGTAATAAGATTTCATTGTTAGTTGTTGCACTTTGCTGTATAAAATATAGTGTACACTGTTACTGCTATTGTTGTTTTTTTTTTTTTTCTTACTGATGCTTTACCTTTAATTTTTTGAATTTCGTATTTGTTTTCGCTTGCAATACTCTTAATGTTTGTGGATGCATCAGTAGTGCAGCAATTCAACTCATTTATAAGATTAAGGGCATTTTAACATTCTACACAAATATAAATTGGAAACAATGTCAGGCAGTCACAGTTAAATAAAAATTAAACCAACAGTACATATACATATAACCGTATACATTTTATAATAGTTCCGATATTCTGAAATTAAAGCTTACACACATAGCTACTACAAAAAAGCAATTAAACATTTAGTAAATTTTAATCGCGGTGAATGTCTTTGCATTGGACTACATTTATTTTATAATTTTTTACTTTTATTTACTAGTTTATAGACTTCCCTAATGTTAAGTATAGTATTATTGTCATGTTCATATGTCTAGCAATACTCATTATTTCTAATTTTGGCTTAAATCAGATCCGTACACTACACCTAAAATATCATCTTAATAGCTTTACATATCTAAGCTGTACTAACGTTTTCACCTCCGCCTACACCCGATAAATCCTTTGTACACTACTTCAACTGAGTCTTCCATAATAACAGAACACTGGAACTTGTACTACTTAGCAGGGAAGATTGGTTGGTTCGTTGACACATGTGAACATGTGAAACATCTAAAAATACAAATGTTAATTAGACATGTCCCCTATCTATGTTTGTATAAGATACACATAATAGCTACTGATAATGTCCGATAAAAGTTATAATATCGTTATATTAACAACTTTAATTTTTGAATTTAAGTGCGAAACGAACAAATCAATGATATATTTTTAATAACAAAATATTATAAATATATCTTATTGTTTAAAATTAGATAAAAATGATATGATTTTTAGAACTATCCTATTCCATTCAGACAGCATAGCACAAAATAATTCAGACAACAATTATATTATTTAAAAGACGGACCAAGGATCTAAAAATGACATAGAACTAAATTACAACTGAACTAACTGGAACCGAGCTAGAACCCAACTGGAATTTAAGTGCAGAATTGTGACCCCATTTTAAAAGTCGTTAAGACCTTTCTTATGAGAAGTAAAAAGCAAATATTTGAAATGTAATATAAAATCATTAACTTTGCAAAAAAAAAAAAATCTTAAAAAATAGTAAAAAAAAATTTGATATAATCTCGATAACGAAATTTTATCGAGATTGAAATTCTGATATACAGAATTTAAACGTCGATTAACAATTTTTAAAGAAAATTCAAGTTTTTATTTAAATTTGTTAATATTTCTTAATCGTTTCATGATTAATGATAGTTAGAAATATTCAAAATGTATTTCGTACCACCCTAATATATCAAATTTAACTCATTACTTTATTGCCGGACATAGCATAGATTTTAGAAAAAATTAATAAAAATAGGAAAGTTATCTTCTTAATTCATGTAGCGGTAACAAATGTGGTCGCTTTCCTTGAATTTTTCTCTTTTTGTTGTGATTGTTAAGCATAAAAAAGTTAATTTTTTTCTATTTTATTAGATTTGTTTATAGTTTTTGTTTTTCCTTATTGTCGACTTTTTATGGGGTTTCTTTAATTTGAGGTCGTGAGAATCTTGGCTAATTAATTGGCTTACTATATAAACAGTTGCAAGTTATACATAATACTCTTACATACTTAAAATATATCAGTATTAGGATGGTAAGGAAAGGACAAGAAAAAACAAAATATTTGATATCAAACTAAGAAAAACAAACAAAGAAGTTTTTAAAAACACCGAGTACAATTTTTGTTAAAATTTTGATATATTTAAAGTTTGTATATATGATCCATGTATACATACGTACATAAGGACAAAGGTCCATAAGTTATAATATTGAAAGTAAACTAGATCGCATGGGATCGTTTTTTTATTTTATTGATGAATGAACACAAATGAATGAATTTAATTTATTCGTGTTAAACATTCATACACATATACATATGTATGTACGTGAGAGTGAATTGAAAGGGCGCCTACATTAGCCGAATAGCATCTAATTGTCTTAAAGTAAACTTGAATTGCTTATTGAAATTGTTAACTTTAGTATGTCTGTGAATTTCCTATTGCCTCCAACGTGTGTTATTAGCGAATCTGAATAGTATACCATGTAAAGCATTAATGAATGTACACATACAGTTTATCGTGAAAGTATTTATTTAAAAAGAATTTAATTATACATGAAAAAACATATACAGAATCCAATAAATAAAAATTTGAAAGAAGTATAAAAATTACTATTGAAACGTAACATTTCGAAAATTATTATTATTATTTTTTCTATATTGTTTGTGTATGGACTTTGTCTTTATTGATATATTGTCCATACCAGATTTTTTAATTTGCAAAATTTTTAAAAACTGTTTCTAAAATGCTAGTTATTTATAATAATTTTGTTGATTTGTGTATTTTAATTATTTTTTTATATTCGCGTCTCGTTCGAGGTTATAATTACATATTTGGCGATTTAACTTATCGGTTAACTTTTACTACAAACTGTATTTTTATAAATATGTAGTCATTCTGTCTTGTAGATGATGTTAAACCAAGTTGATCATAATCATGATAGTGGCTATGAAGATGATGATGTTATTGTTGTTCAAAAAACTGCACCTCATTTTCATGAATGTACGTGTACATTGATAGGTACATACCTACATATGTAAGTATGTACGTATATTTAACTTTTTTACAATACCATTCGACTTAGATGCACAACACAAAGTTTTGATTTTCTAATTTTTTAGAGCTGCTAATGTTAAAGCTTTTGCTTTCTGGACACGACATGCCACAATAGCAGCCGCAGCCACCACATTACATTCATTCTTAAGTATACATATGTATATACATAGTATGTAATAATGTATAATATATTTAGTTGACTTACACGAAGGCCCAAGACCGCGAGGTGCTTGCACTAAATATTACTCTTAAGTGTAATCGTGTTTCCATGAGAACATTCCCACAATTGTTATGTTTGGACACCACAACTAGCCGTGCATTTTTTATTTTATTTATTTATTTACTTTTTTTCTAAAGCAAATGATGATCCGCTTGTATGTTACAAACATACAGACATATGTACATATACATAAATAAATGCATACAATAACATGCCATGAACTTTCAAATGATGATGCTCCACTATACCTTAACTACCGACCTAACTTCCAAATTCACCTACCTTCCAACCTACCGATCTACCTACCACAACAATTGTGATTAAACTACATTGCAGTACGCGACTCTAAACTTGTACTAATATTACTAAGATATTTACTAGCAAAGCAGTTAGCATTTGGCTACTGTTGCCTTTGGCTTATAGTTAAAGTTGCTTAGTTAGTGTTTGTGTTGTTGTCTTTTCACAATTTTTATTAGGTTTTCATTTTAGGTGAAAATAGCGTTTATTTTGCAAATTATTTATTTATTTTTTCCTTCTTCTTATTTTGTTACTTTTGTTAACATCACCATTACTAACACTGACACGTACCCTCACTGTGAATGAAAGTCATTTCCACAGCTTGGGAGAGTCCCACGATTGGAACTATTTATTGCATAAAACGCAACAGTTAACCGTTACATATTGAATTAATGAATATCTTAATACATTAGATTGAAAATACTGTAATGTAAACATAAAACTCTTAATACATATTTCTATCAAAAATTAGGAAAAATAAATTCAAATGTATAATGTATATGTGTGTGTGTGTATATGCATTTCCAAAATAGAAATGTTAATAAATAAAATATACTAATTTCCTATTATCTACCAGTCATTAGCTATAAAATCTTGGGTAAATCACTTTGCAGACCCCTAATACTTGTAAATGTGATACGATTTTTAATATTAATATATTAACATTCCCACACAGATAAACTTGCTTACTGCAGTACTCATAATCTTTCTTTAGATTGAAAACAATAGAAGATATCAAAATACATTAAGTACAGGACAAGACATTCATACATACATACATATGATCGCAGCAATAAACACTGATTGATCTATTATTACCAAAAACACTTGTTTATCATCTACATTCACGTATTTTAACATCCCAAAATTGCCAAAAAAAAAGTAAAATATATATTCGAATATTTTCACTATCCATTGAATAGAGATTAAAGGACATGAGAAGAAATAAATTTAGAGTGGTTCACACTTTTGGATGTACCATTTAAATGCAATACCATTTTATATTTTAAAAATGTTAACTATAAATAATACGACTGGATTTGTAGTAGTTTTATATATTTTTAAAAATAAATAATTTATATGAAAATACTTATGCTCTTCAGTTCGCAAAAAGCAAAGATTTTTATCTTGAGGATGTTGCTTCTTAATTTCAATATTTTATGCAAAATGCTCAAAATTATGAAACAATTCTACCACTAATGTGACGTGTTGTATAATCAGATATAGAAAAGAAAATTTAACGAGAATCGACTATTTTAATAACTATTTAATTTAAAAATTAAAACTTTATGTGAGTCATCCAAAAATCTATTTGTCATTTAAAACATGGTTCTAAAATATTGGTGAATCTATCAGTATAAAAAAGTGCTAAAATAGTAAAAATGTATTGGAGTACATATACATATAGAACATTGTGAATGAAATAAGAAAATTGTTTATCCTTTAATTCTATCATGGGAACATTGAACAGGTGTGTGCAATTTCTTTTTTTTTTTAAAGAATTATAAACCTTATCCTTTCATTTCATTTACTTTCATATTTTCTTTTTTATAAAACCTTTTTAATAATATTTCTTCTCGTCATTGCTGCCTATGTTAATAGTTTTTGTAAATTGAATTGATCGTGGAATTCAATTGTTTAGCGTTAAATCTGCTCGGATTTTTTGCAAATGATATTTCCAAAGATTTCGAATATTTGAGGGTTGTTTTTGTAAAATGAGTCTGTGTATATATAAAAAGTGAGTATTAAGATTGTGACACACAGGTAAACATAGTGCTCATTTCTTTTTATTACTTATAACAATTGATCTTGTACCGTTAATCGTTTTTGGGCAATTGATAGGAATATTTCTTCACACGCTATACTCTATGTACTATATGATCTATTCATCACAACGATGATAATTGGAAGGAGATTCGCCGTAATAAATAAAGAAATTTAATTTCAAGTGCACATACGATGCGTGGGAATAAGTATACGGGAAATATCTATGAATTCTTGATTTACTTCAAAATATCAAAAAAAAATTTTTTAATTTGTTTAAGTCTTTAATTCTTTCTATTTACCCTTAAGAGTTTTAATTAGATTTCAAAATGCATTTTTCTTCGATAACACACTTTATGTATATAATATCTCACTATAATTTATTTATTTCGCAATATTCAAATTAATTGTTTTTGTATTTAAATCAACAGATCAGTTACATCTCAGTTTCTTGAAATGAAAATAAAAAATAATTGTAAGCCGTTATGGTCATGTACCAAATGAATGTCGTTATATCTAAATATAAATGTATCTAGATATAAATGTAGTAATGATAACGTAATGCGGGACATGTGGAAATAAAATGCACTATATATTCAAACATCATAATATGGTTGAAACAAAATTTTAAGAACTGTATGACAGAATACAAAAATTAAGTAATTAAAATTAGTTACATTACAATGATTGGACTTGCATACATAGGTTAACCCTTCCAAAACCCGCATAAATATATTGCACCCATTACCAACATATTTCTATAATTTTTCCTCTGTGTTTATGTTAGAGTGCAGCAAATTGATTTGTTGTAAATTATTGTCAGTTATATGTTGATGAGTTAAATGTTAAATTCAATTTTACATAATATTTTCTTACGACATATTGAAAGAAATTTGTCTACTAAAATAAAATTGTATCAACTGACGAAAAATTATAGATTTTAAAAAGAATTATCAATACAGGTAGTTAGTTATATTGTCTGCATTTCTTTCATAGCATGTAGGCGGATTAAAGTGCATCGTATTTTACAAAATAAAAACACCTTAGAAAAACGGAAGATAATAAGATAGTATTCATAGTAAAAAGGAAAAGTACTATATGGTTACTTCGATCGAAAATTTAATGAAATTTATGAAGGCGTTAACTTATACTACTCTAATACTACTTACACTCCTTTTAAGGACAAACCGATCATTACAAATATAACAGATGTTGATTTTCAATCTACTATATTGCTAATAAATTGTCCAAATATTGTAATAAATGAATCACATGTTTTGTCAATAGAATAAAAAAAAACGACAAAACTTTTTAATGTTACCAATAAAAGAAAACTATTTTGTAACCTGTTTTGGAAGATTTAATGTTAATTTGTTAAATACAGTGAACTTGCGGAAACGCAAACTAATAAACAATGCGAACATAAATTTGTTCACGTTTCCAAATTGAGATCTTCTTCACATTTCTTCACATTCACATCGAGAGGCATTTGAATGTTGTTTGCTATAATCCTACATTTTAGATCAATATAAGGAATAATTTTACATTTTTATATATAGTGTACATTTGGCGAGTCCACTGTAAAACTGAAATTATATTTTATTTGTGTTTGTTTATTTTATTTAATAATAATAATAATAATTTTAGCTATGTGATTATGCATTTTAGACAGCATTTTAAAATAGTTTAATATCTGTACTTCATTAATTTATAAATAGTTCATTCAATATTCATACTTTTGAAATATGTATGTTTACATATATATATTAGTTATGTATATAGTCAGGTAAATATTCCTTTTTTTAACGTTTCACACCCATTTGATGGGTTTTGTATGATAAAAAAAATAAAACAAAAAGTATTTATCATCGAGCACATCACTTATAAATTCTTTATGCTGGACACGTATGCAGTATGAAATCTTTCTGTTCAGTACCAAAAATTGTCCAAGTATATTAACAGTGTCATCCGTTCCATAACGTCCCATGTTGCTGATCTTGATTTCATGTAAAGATGTCATATGAATAATTGTCATGTACGGCTTAGTTCTCTTTTTGTTTTATTTTTTATTATTATTATTTTGAATACTACACACAACACAATTCAGAACCAACAATAACGTCAAAGAAAATGTGTGGTGTGTCGTACAAATAATATACAAAAATTTCTAAACACTACACATGTTTCAATGTGTGTTTTTATTATGTACATATGAATATAAGAAACAACAGTGTTTGTTTTGTCGGACATCAGCATGTGCAACATGTTTCATTGTTTACTCTAAAATTTTAAAGTACATTGCACAATCGATCTTCTTCTCCAGTGCATTCAATAAAATTAAATCTTCTTAACAAACTGTTTTTCCTTAGATCAGGAATGGAAAATTGATTCTAAGGTATTTTTGAAAAATACCGAAGAAGTACTAATGTGAAAAATTGACTCCACTTAACGAGTTGATTTGAAATTATTATAATTTATATAGAGTTCATAATGAAAATAGTTCTAAAAACTTCTCACGATGTGTTCATCTGTTGATTTAAATTATGATCGCATCAACTTCAAATTGGTACTGCACAATAAAAAGCATTTTTTTGCATAAATATATAAAAATGTCAGCACTTTCTATTTCCATCCCTGCTCAAGGTATTAAAGTTGTATAATAATGGTCAGTTCTTATAACAAATTTTTAAAGTAAAACGCAATGTCCCAAACGTATTTCCAATCATCATTTCTTTTCAAAAGAATTTTTTAGTACAATTCCATAAAGCTAAATTTATTATTGTATTTTTCACTTTACTATTCTTTAAAGTTTGAAAAGATTTTATGTGTCAGATGAAAAAATTTGAAGTTGGTTATTCAGTCACTTGTTAAAAAAACGTCTTAATAACTAATTCAAAATTATTGGTAAAAATATGTTTGAGAAATTAACTAGATAACAACATTGTTTGCAAAAAGTGTTAATGCAATTGATTAGCACAGATTAAAAGGGTTTTATCACTTTCAAAATTCTAAGAAAAATCGTCCTAAAAAATTACAAAATCTATAAACCAATTAAATGAAATTATATGATTAAATGAATAATATTTAAAATTTAACTTTTTAGTAATTATATAATTTTATTTGTCAAAGTTTACTGTCTCGGGCATTTCATCTCAAATCCAAAAATCAGAAAATCAAGCATTTGCTTTTCAGATGTATCATGCTTAACAAGCTTTTTTCGGTATTTCCTTACTCTTTTCCAGTAAAAACGCTAAATTACGCCACATTATATACTTAATTTTTTATACTTTTAAATTTTTTATACACACATCATTTTTTAATTGGGTTTGTCATTCCGTTTGTAACATGTTAAAATATTCGTCTAAAACCCCAACATGTATATATATTCTGGATCCTGGTAAGATTCTAAGTCGATCTAGCGATGTCCGTCCGTCTGTCTGTCTGTTGAAAGCTAGGTAGAGACC